>JALPQD010000439.1:0-201448 GCA_023101885.1 Typhlomys cinereus | reverse complement strand
AAAACCCCCCCACCCCCAATATCCCTAAAAACTCTTGCCCGAGCTGCTCGGCCGCTTTCAGTCTCTCCTGCCTGAGAGGTTGCTGAGCGCCCGGAGGGTCATGGTCATTAACATAAAACTCTATGCTATTGAAAAAAAAAAAAAAAGAAAAAAAAAAAAAAAAAGGACAAGAACGTAAATTATATTGCTTGACAATTGAAGTTCAGAAGACACAAATCAATGTGAAGTCATTGAAAAGACATCTTACGGACTGAAGATGGGGCTCAGCTGCCACCGTGATCTCAAAGATGGGGAGGCGGCCTTTGATCAGTTCCATTACCACAAAGAAACCAGGGGGGGGAGGTGGATTGTGACACACACCTTTCTCACAACATTGCACAGCTGAGGGCATCAGTTTATTCCTTAGGCTTTACTTTGCGGACCTTGGCCCAAACAAACAACCAAAACAAAACAACAAGCAAAACAAACAAACGACACCAATGAGAAACTGAAAGAAAGATTGATGTAGAAACCAAAGAACATTTTCACGATTCATTTCTCTCCTTTCTTCTCTTTTTATTTCCTGTGGTTATCTGCAGGTCTATCCTACGAACCAAGCCTTAGCAAGAAGTTTGTGATTGATGTCTTGCTCACTGGCTGTGGTTCTATATGCTGTGATTCCCAGCTCTTGAAAGGTAGAGCAGGAGTTCCATGTCACCTTGACTGAGTGACAACGTTAAGGCAGTTCAGGCTGGGCAAAGCCTCTTACTCAAGACTCAAATCAGACCTTCCAGGACATTTGAAGTGGGACACCAGAGATTGTGGAGTCTTGCGAGCCCCATGGTTAGCTGAGAATCTTCAGCCTCTGCAGTCCGCCTCCTCCACAGGAAATGTCGGCTGATGTTCCCACGGGGGATGGGACCCCACTGCCGTGCTAGGAGGTGTCCCTGCTGCGTTGTGGTTCCAGAAGTTAGTGCCGGGCAGGGCTGAGCTCGTAGGTCTGGCGGCCCAGCACAAAGCGCGCACCCACCGCCCAGACCCCAACGCTGCTTTTGCTTGCACCAGGCGTGGGACACGAGGTGCACCACCAGGGTTGGAGGTTCAGCAGAGCCTGTCAGGGCCCAGGTAATCCTGGTTCATATGGTTCAGGTCGGGCTGCTTGTGTAAGACCTCTCACAAACAAAAAACACACGTAAAAACCTAAAGGGAAAACCAAACAGTGGGGGGTATTGAAATGTCACTTAAGGAAGAAAAATTTAGGAGCCTGGCGGCTGAGACTCTTCAGAAGCCCGGAGCTGCGAGCCACAGTGCCGTCAGCGCCCTGAGCGAATGGAAACCTGCCCTCAGTGTCGCACCACTTCAGGGGACCTCGGCCAGGGCTCGGAGAGGAACAGGGAGGAACAAGTGTCCCTGCGTGCCCTGTGCCCATCCTGCAGGTTGTGTGGGAATGTCTGTGCACCAGTGGGTTTGACTATGGATTCCACACTGTGACCTAGTTATAGGAAAGGAGGAGGACACGGGGCTCAAATGTACAACCAGTTGAGAAGGGCACAGCGGCGGGTGTATGGTGGACAACCAGGATTCCAGCTCTGGGGTGTCTGGGCAAGTGAGAGATGAGGTCTGCCGGAGCAGCAGCCAGTACAGTTTGAAACGGTCTTGAAAGGGGGAGGGAAGTGCGGAGTGAGGATTGAGAAAAAAAGAGAGAGGAATTGAAAACAGAGCGTCCAACAGTGACTACTGTGCGCCGATTTTTATGCAATCGCCCTTTTTATCAACTTGCTAGCAGGGAAAAAATTTGCAGTAGAAAAATCAGTTGTGCAAACCAGCTTGTTCATTTCCTCCTTATCTACAGAATTTAAGGAACAGCCACAACACTTTTTTTGCGAAGCAAACACTAATGAGCAAAACCACCTCTTGGCAGAATGTTCGCTTCATTCTAGGCTAACAAACAAGATGCACTGTTGACCTACACTCCGGGCCTCTCAAAAGTCTTCAAGATGGAGTTTGCTCAGGCTCCCACCAAGTCCCCTTTTTATTTTTATATTGAATTTGACAGCCCAACAAACTGTGTCCGTCTTAGTCAACTCTTTCCAAGGTACATTTCTTGCCCGTTTCGAAGCAACAGATAGAATTCATTGTCTTCTATCTTAAGTTGATCGTTCACTGACTATCCAGTCATCGCCCATCGGAACGTCTCGATTGAGCCCATGAATCTATCCTTGCCATACTCCATAATGCCCGGATTATTAATAACCTTATGAGCGGACGCACAGATGCACAAAATAATAGCGCCACGGCTCTCTATGTCATAACGTCCCCATCAAGGAAGTAAGTAATATGGTTCCAAGAAGGCCAGCCCTTTGAAATTGTTCTAAATATCCTGAGCAGTTTTTGCTGCATCACATCTAATTAGCCCTATTTTATATCGGCCAATCTCTTTATGTAATTTTACCATCCACGGATTCAATTAGCTTTATGCAACAAAATACCTTCTAGATGAGCTTTTTATCTCATTCCCAACTTATAGCAGAATCATCATTACATTTTAGAAGTGATTACAAATCCCAAGGCATAATTAGCATGACATTTAATGACGACCACATTTCATCCCCAAAAAGCATTACAGTTTCATACAAAGTACTCAATGTATGTTCATTTTCTCTCAATAGTTCTGAGTTCTCGGGGTGATAGAAACATTCTGAGTTAATGATTGACAAAAGTTGCAGTATGTGCAGATTGAGAGCAGAGGTGGTAGCAGTGGCACTAGATTACTCAAAGCATTACCCGGTTATAATTGAGTCCCGCCATCTTTGCTACCTACTCAAACGTTTTTGATTTTTCTTTAAACCTTGTAAACCTTTCATCATCATGCCAAGGCTCAGTACATTGAACAGGCCCATTAATAAAAGGGGGGCTTGCTTAACCTCACTACTTTGTTCCATTAGGAAGAAAACAGACGACGCACAATCGTCAGGACAACGGGTGTATTACAGGTAACATTACAGTGCAAATTACTTGTCCACAATTGTCACTATCTCCCAACCACTAAAGCATGAGGGGAAACCACCGGCGAAATAGTTCATAGTTAGTGGGTGTTTTGGCGGGACTGGGGGGGGTTAGACCGGTTAAGTTATACCTGAGCTCTGCCTCTTTCTTTTCTTTCCCTTAATGTGTCCCATTTGGCGGCGCCTTCTTACAGTCCAGTTGTGAAAGACTCTCAGAGTCCGTCCGAACAGGCGTCAGGAATCCATCCTAGAAGAAATATTTTGTGTGCAGGACGGACAACCAGGAATGGCCTGATTACTTAAGGCTAGAAGGTGAAGAATGGAGCAGCAGCAGGCACAATCACATTCAAGATGAGATGCCTGGGGGGTCATGGGTTGTTTTGACTCTGGGACTAGTTGGTCCCTTCAGACCAGGATCCTGCTCCTCGGTTGTCTAATGGATGCAACTCATTTTCTGCAGGTGAGAGCATGATCTGTCAGGGAGGAGGACTGTCCATTGATTTCCACTGGGCCAATTAAACGCCTTGGGAATCCCACAGGGGGAACCTGTTGAGTGAGAAAAGACGAAACCAAAGATACCCATGACTCAAGCAGAAGCCTGGGTCAAAGGATTCTTGTCACTGTAAAGTCATGTTTGACGTATTTTTTAAACCAAAGTGTATAAAAGGAGGAAAGAATTAAATGGCGGTCTCTGAGGAATCTTCTCTTCCTCTTTAATATTTAAATACAGTTTAACTTATGTCATTAGTACATTTAACTACAGATTTTTGTTTGGGGGGATTATAAGAATGTTGTTATGAGAAAAATTATTATTTATTTATATATTATTATATATATATTGTATTATATCTTTTATTATTATATCTTATCTATTATATTATTATTTATGAGAGTGTAAGTTGATCCATTATCTTCTGTCTTAATTATCATTTAAAACGCCTAAAAATACACGAGGAAACCTTCATGTGGATTCAATGTGGAACACACAGACACAGTATACCTTGAATGAGGACAAAATATCTAACAGGTACTGGAAAATGGAAAAGTGATGACCAAATGTATTGATTATGTATTTTTTATATTTAGTATAAAAACCGTGTTTGGTAAAAAAGCTTATAATCTATTACTTTTTTACATTGCCCACAATGACCAGAAAAATGAATATTAATTACATTTTCATTTATACTATCATAAGCCAATTAAAAAATAACATAATAAATCATTGGGTGTGGTGATTGTACATTTGTAACTTTACTATTTAGGAAGCAAAGGCAAGGAGAAGTAGCACGCTAGGGAGTATACACAGGTCATTCAAGTCAGTTTTGAATGTATATTTAAATCCTGCTTAAAAAGTAAAAAGAATTCAAATAAACTAAACCCCTATTCGTTATTTCTTTAAACATTATAAAAGACTCATCAAACAAACGTACTTCATAATATATTTTTGCAAAACTCCTATGATACATATGAACTGTCAACTCCATTGTAAACAGTCTTAACAGAAACAATAAAAGCTATATCTTAGCTATATTACTAACTTACCTATAATCAAATTACTATTAATTAAATGCGCTCCTCATACTACTATTATAGTTCTCAGTAACTATTCATATTGATTAAAATTAAAAATTACTAATCTTATTGCTTATAATTTTACGCCGAATTACTCTTCTTACTATCATACTGCAGCCCTCATTGGCACTAATTTTACGTCTCAGGCTCAACTGTTCACTCGAGACCGCCAGGTACCACATTGTATTCGTTTTTAAATTCAAGTGACATAATGTTATTAAGGTGTCGCTCTCTCATTCCTTTGAGCATTCGGTTAGATCTAATTTATCTGTAGACGGAATACTTTTATTAGAATAATATCTACATCTTATGTTTATATAGGCTACTGTTCTTACCCTTTTTTTAGGAGCTGGTGTAACGCGTGCCTGTATCGTGTCGCGCCCGTTGCAGCTCAAAAATGATTTTTGTTTCAGGACCTTTATTACCCCCTTTTTGACAGGGCCAGAATTTCAGGCCACCACCATTTCTGTCCAGCATTTTTACATGGAATCTGGGACTAGAAACTCAAGTGCTTTTGCTGAGGGGGGGCGGGCAAAGACTTTAACCCCTGAGCCATCTCCCCAGCCCCTTCTTTAGAATTTGAAGACTGACTCTTGCGACACCATACCATCTTTCATATCTCAGTTCTTTTTTTGCACATAAAATTATTTCATCTTTATGATCAGCATTCACATTAAAAAAGCCAAAACATGTTTTTCACATGGTAGCTTTCTTTTTCAGTGCAGTACACATTTGATAACCCTAAGAGCACTTATGCTTGATGTAACTGGTCATCACTTGCAAATTTAACTGCTCCATGTGATATTTAAAGTGCGATGCTAGCTTGTATTACAAATTACCTGAGTGTGGGTAACTTATTAAGAAAAGAGGTTTATTTTGCTCATGGTTCCAGTGGTTGGAAAACCCAGCCGTCATGGCACCAGCGCGGAGAGTCACTTGGCTATTTCACAGCATGGAAGTGAGTTAGAAAGGTAAAGCAGGTCTGTGCATGAGCGAGGTCACATGAGAAGCAGGCATGGAGAGCGAAGAGGATCCAGGCTTACGGTTTTATAACAATCCACTCTTACAAAAATGAGTCCACCCCTGCAAGACTCAGCCGGCTTCCCAAGGGCAATCACACCCCAGCCCCCCGTAGACTCCACTCCCTCTTCCCCTCACCTCTCCACACATTGCACTGGGCCCCAGCTGTACCGCCAGCTTTTGGGAACAAAACACATCAGACCACAGCACAAGGAATTATCAGATGAAAATGAGAGGCTCAAAATCTTGAGTTAAATCACAGTGCTGCTAAGAATAATAAAGAGAGAGGACGGGACCCTGCTAGCTAGAGTATCAGGGTCCCTTTGCCAAGAAAGAAGCTGCTGCTTGCCAAACATCTCCGGCGCTCTCTCTTCCAGCCGTTCCCAGTCCTCTACGTGCGTCCCACCGATTCCTCAGGGAGAGGAAGAGCTGCAGGCTCGGAGGCTTGAGGGAAGACTGACTGCTTCTCCTTACACAGATCACGTGTCTGGTGATCAGAGCACACGTGACCCTTGAGTCACCCGGCAAGCAGGTGGAGCACGTGGGGTGGAGGTGTACGGGGAGCACCGCTCAGGGAAGGAACGTCTTGGTGACTAAGTGGCTTTACCAAAACGACTAGACAGATGCATGCCCAGGAGCGGGGTACGGTTTGATTTGTGGGCGTGTCCTTGAAGGTATTTCCCGAAGGGATGAGGATTTGACTCAGCAGACAGAGTGAAGAAGGCTGTTCTCACGCCTCCACACTTGGACAGCGCCACTCTTCTTCCTCCCCATCCAATGCGGGGCAGCTAGATTGGTCACCGCCCCCCCCCCAACCGTCCTCATAGATGGAAATGGGGAATAATAAGTTTTCATTAGGCAGCTTAGAATAGCTGTGAAGGGCCCGTGGGAACCACGCAATTCCAGGAATGGATTCAACCCCCACCCTCCTAGCTCCTGTGGAAGGAGGTACATTCTTTGCAAGCAGGTAAGTCCTTGGTTCTAGAAAGAGAAACAGTTTAATCACCAGAAGTCGACCTTCATTAACAAACCAGAGACAAAAGAACTAAAAAATCCCATTTAAAGAAGTTAAAACAGGCCAGAGTGAACCCTGGGGTCCATAGAAGCACACAGGCGGGAGGGCGGGAGGGTTTGGAGGGAGGGGGGAGGAAGGGAAGCTGGGATGGACACGCAATTTGCTTGTAAAAGTAGAAAAATAAATTTATAAAAAATGATTGAAACTTTTCCTTAATCTAAGAACTGGTTGATGACCTAAAAAAAAAAAAAAAGCTAAAACTAAACAAAAGAACACTTTTCAAGCCTGCTGAGCCTTATAAAGTACCTGACTGCCCATGTTAGCAGCTTCCTCTTGCCCCTCTGGGACCACATGCCCAAGAGATTCCTCTCTTTGTTTCTCATTCTCAAGAAATATTGCCTTAGCCTCAACAAACAAACAAACAAACAAACAAACAAACAAACCAGAAAAGGAAGAAGACAGTCTCCACCCATTCAGACAGGCATGTCCCAAATGCTCAGGATACAGGACAGAAACGTGGCAGGAAAAGCATTTCTCTTTTTTTTTTTTTATTTTTCTGCTCATACAAATGTAATAGGTACCCCTGTCCCCTCCCTCCCTCCACCCCTCCCTGGACCTCCCTGCTTCCTCCCCTCTTTTCCCCTACCTTTCCCCCTCCCTCCCTTTCTCCCAGTGCCCCCTCCCCCATCTCTGAAGCATCCTTTAATGTGTATGTCAAACTTTCCTCTGGGTCCTCCTCTCTGATGAGGTGTAAGGACTCAGTGGCATTTCCTAGAACTCTTTCTTGTGTTCTCCTTAAGTATAGGAACACTATTGTAACTTTTTTTTTAAAGATTTGCATTCTTTTATTTTTTATTATTTATTATTTATTCAATTGTGCGTGTATGCGTGTGTGTGTGTGTGTGTGTGTGTGTGTGTGTGTAAAACCACGGACAAATTCAGGAACCACCAGGGACCACCTCCACCTCCTGCTTGTTTACTCTGCCCCAGGATTCACAGGCTCCACCCTACCAGGACCAGAAATGCAGGCCGCCCCCGCTTCCGCCCAGCGTCTATACATGGGATCTGGGATCCGAACTCAGGACCTTCCGCCTGCAAGGCAGAGGCTTAACCCCTGAGCCACCTCTCCAGCCCCAACTATTGTGACTCTTAATCTCTTGCTTCTAAGGATTCTAGTGCCTTTAGTCCATGCTAGATTTTGTGTGGTCAATGATAATGTCCAGACTGGTCATTGCCCAGATCATGCAGAGTCCTATTATAATTGCTTCAGCCCTAACTTGTGTGGAGTATCTTGCATATCATGACTCCTCCCATCCTTGTGCTCTTACAATCTTACCGCCTCCTTTTCCGCAAATTTCCCTGAGCTTCAGGATGGGAAGAGATTAGGCAGGCCTGATTCCAGGTTGTTGATATAGAGTCTCTGATGTTCTGAATTATGGTTTGTCGATTTTTTTTTTCAGTTTTGCTGCTCCTGCAATGCCCTTGGCTCCATCCTGATGGGTATTGGATGTCACCTCCTGGCCAGAAATAAAAACCTATTAAATTAGAGTCTTATTATAAGGATAGATTCAAAGTTAGATGGAATAAGACTAGGAGACTGCGGTGAGGGGTGGGTCAGTCTCCCATTGCAAAATGGTTACCTTCTATCTGCCAGACTGTATGTCCTCCCTTTCTGGTAAGATCATACCCCATCAGTTGCAAGTGACCAGGAAGGACAGTCTGTGAGCTTAACCAAATGTCTCATTTCTTACGTGCAGTCCTTGATGGTGGCCTATTATCTCTTCTGTAGCATGATCCCCTCTCTCCTTGTTTCTGGCGGGGCCCTCCTTCCCCATCCCTCCTGTTTATAATCTTTGCAATTACTGTAGGTATTACAGAGATTTATCTTTGAGTGTGTCTCTAGATGGGTTTGGTACTAGGATCCACCTATTAGGGAATACATACGACGCTTAATTTTCTGTGTCTAGGATACTTCACTCAGTATAATTGTTTCTAATTCCATCCATTTTCCAGCAAATTGCATTAATTCATCACTTTTGATGGCTGAGTAGTATTCCATTCCTCAACGGTTGGACATTTGGGTTGATTCCATGACTTTGCTATTGTAAACAGTGCTTGTGCTATCGAGGTGAATTTTTGGAAAAACATTTCTCTTTTACTGAGCTAGGACATCCCATCCAGCTTTTCCCTTGAACATCGGAGCTCCTTGTTTTTAGGCCTTTAGGTTTTATGATTTAACGATAGAAGCCTTTGCTTCATTTGTCTCAGACAGCCGGTGATGGATACATTTTGCTCCTGTACCTTGAAAACCATATGCCTTAGACTGAATTGTCCCAGTGATGTTGCTGGTTCTCTAGCTTCATGGCATCTCCTGGTCTCCATAATCTTTCAGGCCCCACATCTCTCTAAACGATGCTCCTCAACCTGTAATGGAATTACATCCCAGTTAGACAAATAAAAGCTGAAAATACTTCCCATGGACTAATGAGATAGCTTAGTAGGTGCTGGGAGCAAACCTGGAGATGTGCTTTCCATCCCCACAAATCCATGTGGTGGAAGAAGAGAACTTCTCTGTCCTCCACCTATGCATCACGGAATGCAAGCATGTGCCCTCCCTTCTGCGAAAAATCTATTTAATGTACTTAACCTACTAAACACCATAGCTTCGCTTAGCCTACCCAACCTGTGCTCTGAACCCTTAGACTGGCTTATGGTTGGGGAGGAAAAATCTAATATTAGCCTGTTTTGTAATAATGTGATATTTCTATTGAATATTATTCTGAAAGTGAAAAATAACTGTAAATTGTAAGTTGAATCATCATAAGCCAAGGATTGACTATATATTCTGTCAGTTCTGCCTCTCTGGAGAATCCAAAGTAATATAGAAGAACAGACAAAAATCTGGATTTGCAGTTGAGGATCTTTCTTGGGGCAATTATGGGTGATGTCTGAGAGGCTCCAGTTGAGGAAAATGGTCCCTTTAGCCCTGGGGTCTTTCAATGACCCACGTACCACCAGTAAAAAAGTTAATAGTCTCTCTTGAGGTGCAAAAGGGAAATGAAAGATAAATTATGCGTCGTAAAGTTATATAGCTAGAACAGAGCATTTTCAGACTGGAAGGCATATTAGAGAGAATCTAATTTAAGTGTCTCTTGCTGCAACAAAAGCCATGAGATGTGCAAATAAATTGTTCAATGAAGTTTGTCAATGATAGAGCTAAGAATTAAAATTTGATCTATTAATTACCAGTACAGTGCTTTGTCTAGCGATCTTAATCTAAGTTTTAAAAATGCTATATCTTTAACTTATTTCCTTGACTCATGCTTACCAAGGTGTTACCTATAGGATAATCTTTGGAACTCACCGTAGATGATCTTATTTGTAGATAAAGCGCTTGGAGATGTGAGAGTTGCTTTCTGTTATCCATTCCAACCAGGGAGACTGGTCTATCCACTATCAGAGGAGTAGGCAGGATACCTGAGAGGTACCCAGGGTGGAAAAACCAGTCCCCACATCAGTGTAACCTACTCCAAGGATATCCACATTGTGAAATAGGAAGAAAGAGCAAAGTTACTGCATACCCCCATATAGTAAGCCCATCGATGGCCAGATGACTCAGACTGAATGAATTCATTGGGTCAGGGATGGACATACATTTAAACCTGTGCTCTCCTTGGAGGGAGCTAGCAGGAAAGCATAAAAAATGGCAATGACAAGTGGGGGAAAGAGAGAGGGGGAGAACAGGCTGCAGGAAGATCAGAGAGGGAGGGTTGATGGGGAGGCAATCGGGGAGACAGGAAGCAACACGGAAAGAATGAGCGGACGTTGTTACAGCTTCTGCCATGCCTGACCTACCTCTTGACTTCCTAGTTATTTGAACTTCTCTTCGCTTTTGCATAAGGGAGATTAAATTTAGTTTCTTTCGCTTTCATCCAAATATATTGTGATAATTTTAGTTTCCACGGTGGGCTAGAGGATAAATAGAGCAAGATTGGATGGAGGGTTTAGAAGATCATACATCAAAAGGATGGGCATGCTTAGGAACTCCTTCCTTCCTTCCTTCCTTCCTTCCTTCCTTCCTTCCTTCCTTCCTTCCTTCCTTCCTTCCTTCCTTCCTTCCTTCCTCCCTTTCTCCCTCCCTCCCTCCCTCTCTTCCTCCCTCCATCCCTCCGCCCCTTCTTCCCTCCCTCCCTCCTTCCCTTCTTCCCTCTTTCCCTCCCTCCCTTCCTTCCTTGGCATATATAGCAAAGAACGATCTTGAATTTCTGATCCACTTGCCTCTCCCTCCTGAATGCTGGAATTGCAGCCATGAACCACCATGCTTGGTTTTGAGATGCACTGGGATCTGTGCATGCTAGGCAAGCACTCCATCAAATAAGCTACATCACAGCCTTAGGAGTCTCTTTCTTTTTTTCAGAAACAAGAGACAATGCTTAATTCAGAGTTTAGACATCACAAGCTTAAAATACCCAAGACTATGATGATGAGGAAATCCAACTGGAAACCTTTAAAAGAAACTCAGTTTTTGTCTGATTTTTTCCTCCACTAGCTAAGTTGATCCCAACAGTCTGCATTATAAATGAATTATAATGATCATGTGACTTTTGTCTTTACCCATCACACTGACGAAGATCCAGTGAAGCTTTCGAGGTGAATCTGTTGGTCAATTAAGTTTCATATACTGCTGATAAAAGGTAAACTGAGTCAGGCTTTCTAAAGTGGCACGTATAGCTGTGTACTGAAAACCCGACAATGTACCAATGTGTAATGTAACAATTCAGGTTCTGATGGACTCCTGCAGAGACTCTGGGGGAATAAACTTCCAGGTTCAAAGAACCCACTTACACAATGCTAGGAAGCACACCCCACTTGAGAGCATGCTGCCATTTGTGACCATGGTTTAGACTCCATGCTGGAAGGATCCAATGAGCACTGCCCCTTTTAAGTTTAGCAGTGGCTATTGTGCGTTTGGACTCATACTGGAGAAGACCACCATCCGTTGAATAAACTGTGCTGTCTTTGCTCCCTTGTTCGCATTACCATAAGGACTATTTGCACTAAACAATATAAGGGAATAAAGGGATTTTTATTCCAGCTCACGATTTCAGGTTACAGTTCATTATGGAAGGAGAGCTATGTCAGGAGTCGAGGTAACTGGCAACATCATAGCCACAGGAACCAAAACATACCTTCTAGCTTGTCAGTCTGCCAAAGCCAATAATTCTCTCTCTATCCTATTCATCTGTGCAGGGAATGGGTCCAGCCAGTATAGGCTGGGACTTCCCACATCAATTGCATAGTCTTCCACAGCTTATTCACAGGTTTAGCCTAACTAAATAATTCCGCAGGAGTGCACACAGGTCAATCTCTTCAAGTGTCACCTGACAAATACTTATTGAATAAAACATTGAAATGACTTGGGAAGTTAGAAAATCATTTTTGCACTTTTTTCTTATGCAGGTACTATAAAGAATAGCACTCTTTTTATTTTTTATATGTATTTTTTTGAGATAGAGTCTTACCTTGCAATCCAGGTCAGCCTTGAACTTGTGATCTTTCTGACTCAGTCCCAGGAGCCTGGGGATTACAGGCATATATTACCATACCTGTCCCACACCTTATAAATTTTACTTCAGAATTATGCATGCGATCTAATAATATAACAAGTAGAACATTAGACTCTGCATTTGATGAAACTTCTGAGATGTATGTAGTTACTTATACATTTACATGAAAAATGAAACTTGTTTCCTCTGTGGGCATTTCATGAAACACGAGGTTAGTAGGTTTGTGGAGTTATTGTCCTCAGTTCTAATTAGGGACTTGAGCTGGGCTTTGTGTAGGCGGCAGTTTCATCAATAGAGAGTTGGCTCGGTATGAATGCTCATTTCAGGAGAGCTGCTGAGATTTCATAGAAAGTGAAAGACCCAGTTTTAGGTAATATGGAGACATTAGCCTTTTGGGTAACAGAAATATTCCCTACATGGGAGGCTTTTCGGTGGTTTAACTCCAGTTCCTAGCAGAAGCATCCTATTAAAAGTGAAATGCCTATAGTTATTTAATTCCACCTCTGAACACGCTTGGACATGTAAAATGAGATTATGTTTCCAATTAAGGACCCTTCCACTGTGGTTCTATTTGTGCGATGAGCCATTAGTAAATTTTAAGGATGACTTTTGCTCTGAATCTCTGGGGTCTTAAGGTTTTTCCCACTTCTCAGTGGAGGAAAACCTTGGTATTAGGGGTTAACACATATCCCATATATCCCATATATTTAAGCCAAATATTACATTAAGAAGTTAAGGTTGAAGTCATTTTATTACTTCCACCAAGTTTTTGGGTGGTAGGTGTCAGTATGAAAGTGGCTGTGGGATGTACTGGGGTACTGTGAACATCCTCATGTGTGAATCTAGAGTGTAAGGTGAAGTCTTTCTTGGCCCTCTACTAAGAATGCCTGTTACTTTGGGGGCATTAAGAAATACCCTAGAAAACCATTCCAGAAAAGGGAGAGGGCGAGGTAGGAATGGTGTAAAGGGATTTCTCGAAAGGAAACATCACCATCTGTTTGGATCACAGAAGAGCAAGTGTGTGGAATTATTGCAAGATAGTCTCTGAAGCAGAATCCCACAGACATCTCAAGCAGGTTCTAAGAGAAAGCAACCTGCCCACCTTCTCCTCCACCCCCTGGGTGAGCAGTGTGCATTTAAAAGACTGTGTGTAGAAGAGTGTCCACATGGTGGTGGTGGTGGGGGGGGAATCAATCCTATCTCTCCACTTCAGGATAAAAAAAGGAGCAGGCAGCCATGCTGTATTTACAGAAAGATTCATTCCGGGCTTATTTCAAAAGGTTGAGTAAAACACAGGTAGGATTCCTTGCTCCATGACTCCCAGACAGACAGTTTGCATTTTATTTGAGATAATTCAGCTTGAAAAATCAGCCAAGTTTCCCTCAGCTGTTAAGCAAGAGGATCTGGGGAGATCTGTAGCTGTTCTTTCACTACGTGTCCAAAGGTAGCGTTCCAAGGGCATTAAGAAATCGTTCTATTGATTAGCAGGAAGCCCGCGGTAGCCCTCCATCAGCCCCGCTCACATTCAGCAAGCGCAGAGTGCATCCTTGGCTGCAGCCGCTCCCAGCCAGTTTCCCAAGTCTGCTTCAGTCTCTTTGTTTATCTTGTGGGTACCTGGCAAGACTCACTCTTATCTGGAGCTGTGCTGATGTACTTGGCTGCACTAGGAAGCTTGCTGTACTGTTTTGGTATAAATAACTCTTTTCTCAGTAGAAAGTTCAAGACTTTTATTTAAAGTTGGTGTGCTATATTTGTCCGAGTTCCCCTGAAATATTAGGGTTTTTTTTTTTTTTTTGGTCTTATCCAGTATCGGTTCTGTCATTCTTCAAACAGCTGCAGATTCAGACGAGGCCCCACACAGACCCAAATTCCTGCCCTTTCAGGAAGTCGTGCACTAAGCAGGGATCCCAGATGCCCTTTGCCCTGGCATCAGGTGACATCTATCTTTAATATTCCGCTTCCTGGATTCTAGATGTCTCACCTGTTCCTAGCACGGACTTGTTCTCAACCTACTGGACTCCCTGGATGTTTGGCTCATTCTAGTCAATGTGCAGTTAGGGACTGTGAATTGGTTTTTCCATCTTTCTTTACTAATATGTTTCATATACGGTTTTAAAAACTCAGTATGAGGAATTTTCATCTTGTTAAAAATTATCCATAATAGCATGCTGGGGAGATGGCCAGTTAAGGCACTTGCCACATAAACAAAAGGACTCAAATTTGGATTCCCAGGTCCCACTTACAAAGCTTGGTGGGAGTGGTAGCCTGAAAGTGGAGTCTGGGAATCCCCAGAGCCAGCTAGGTTGGAACTAGACCTAATGGCTGGATTGGAGACCCAGTCTCAAGAGAATAAGGTGGAGGGAAGAGTGATGGAGGATGATTCTCTATGCCAAGTTTGGGCCTCCGTACATAAGCACACACATATGTATCCTCATACGTGCAAACATACATCCCACATGAAAAATGAAGGAGAGCCTGTAATATTTAGTGTGATAGTTAATCTTGATTGAAACCTGGAGTTAACCACCAAATCACCTACAGATCACCTAAGGAGATAATATGGATTAAGACATTCAAAATACAACAGCTAGTCCTAAACCCAGCTTCTTTGGCCCTTTAAAGTGACTGAAGTCCAGGGGGTTTCCAGGAACCCACCTGCCTTCAGCACCATACTGGGACTGCAGTTCAGCTTCTCAACTGAGTAGCTACAGGTAACCATTGTTTAGACTCCCTAGACCTTATCTCATAACTAATCCAATAAATTCCTTCTTAATATATATATTCATTCATTAGTTTGATTTAATTTATTTCAGTTTTATATCGATACTTCGGTGATTGCTTTCTGGTCTTTTTCATAAGTATGAACAGTCTATGGTGTGAACACAAACATATAATGAGAACACTTTTGTTGTCAGTTAATATTTGCCAAAATTGATTTTAAATAATAGCTGCATGATATGAATGTGATTTAATCAATTTCCAGTGATTGGAATTTATATTTCTTCCAATATATCAATATTATAGGCAATATTATCTTTAATATCCTGGTATACAAAGTTTTTATGGCATGTCAGATTATTTGCTTATAATAAATTTAGGCTCAGCACTGAGTCCTGAACCCTTACTAGGGTGGAGGTCTCAGAGAGAGAGTCAATGCCACATAAAGGGAAGTTCCAGGGGATGGGAGGGAGGAAGGGGGAGGCACCTGGAGAGGGAGAGGAAGGGGGGGTGAAAGGAAGGGGGAAAGGGAGAAGTGCAATGGGGGATGATGGGGAAGGGGTGGAGAGAGAGGAAGGATTTGGGTACCTATTGAGCTTGTATGATTACAAGATTATTGAGCTTGTATGATTAGTGGGAGAAAAAAATTTAGGCTTAGAATAAATGAGTCAAAGGGCATAAACATTTTTAAGACTGCTTATACTGAATTGCCAAGTGTTTTTTGGATAAATTATTTATGCTTCTATTAGCACTGATTTCCTATTTAATTATATTATCAGAATTAACTATTTCGACAATTCTGTATATTATGACAATATTTTATTAACAGTTTTAATTTTTATGTCCTCGATTTTATTGTGAGATTTTTCTCTTGGTGGAAGTAAGTGCTAGAAATTGAACAAGGGCCCCAAACATGGACCTTACCCCTCCAGCAAGATTAACTTTCCTTTCTTTTCTTTTGTATGTGCATATGGTGTGTATGCATGTTTGCAAATGTATAGGTGCCAGGTGACTTTCTCAGTTGGTTTCTACTTTGTTTTTATTATTTTTAATATGTGTGTGTGTGTGTGTGTGTGTGTGTGTGTGTGTATCAGAGGGCACTGTGTGTCCCTGTGGAGGACCAAGGACGACTTTGGGAATCATCCTGTATTATTTCTACCTCCTTTTTGCTTCATTCTGGGATTTCCCAGGCTCTGCCCATCAGAGCTGGCGTGTAGGCTGCAGCTGTTTCTATCTGGATTTTTTATGTGGGACGTGGATATGAACTCAGGTCCTTCTGCTTTCGAAGGAAAAGTCTTAACCCCTGAGCCATTACTTCAGCCCTCTACTTTCATTTGGTTTGTTGAATCAAGATATCTCATTTAAACCCAGAGCTCATCAGTTGGTTAGTGTAGCTGGCAAGCTTGCTCCTGAACCCCCGTTTCTGCCTCTCAAGTGCTGGGTTTGCAGGTGGGCTGCAATGCCTGGCTTTTTGCACTGGGTTCTGGGGATCCAACTCTGGTCTAAAACTTGCATAGCAAGCACCTTACCCATATGCTGAAATGTCTCCTTAGATCAAGATGAACCTTTAAAATATTTAGTAGACATTTAAATTTTTTCTCTCTAGATTGTTTAATTATATTATTTGTCAGTATTCCATAGGGGCTTTATAGTTTTGTGTTCTTTTTGGATTGTTAATATATTAACAACATTTTCCCTTTAGCAGTCAAGTTTGCTGAATATTCTTTTTGTTCCGTTGTATGCATTGCCATATTTCATGATAATCTGATTCTGTGACATTTTGAATGTTTATGTTACTCTTCTTTTACTGCTTTTGAACTTGGGTGGTATGCTTGCTTCAGCAGCAGTGTACTAAGATTAGAACAGCCTCAGATGATTATTCCTTGTTCAGATATAAGACATATATCATTTACACTTCTAATTATTTAACATACTTGCATCTTGTTTTTTTTTTAAAGTTTTTTTTTTTATTATTATTATCATTTATTATTCAACTGTGCGCATGTGCGTGTGTATGTGTGTGCGCGTGTGTGTGTGTGTACGTGTGTGTCTGTGTATATGTAGAACCACGGACGAATTCGCGAACCACCATGGACGCCTCCACTTCCTCCGCCCTGGGATTCACAGGCTCCGCCCTACCAGGACCAGAAGCGCAGGCCGCCCCCGCTTCTGCCTGGCGTCTATACGTGGGATCTGGGATCCGCATCTTGTTTTTAAAATCTATTTTTATTTTTTTAATGTTTTATACATGAATAAAGTGAATTTATGATATTCTCACCAGTTTAATCTCCAATCCTATCCCCCATCCTCATTCCCTTACATCCCTTTATTCCCCTTGCCAGACTCCTTCCTATTTTCTAATAATCTCACTTGTGCGGCTCACTGAGCTTCATCTAGTTTGTTTGTGGTGACATAATTGCATCTTATTTTTGATGAATGGCAAATTTGATTTTTTTCTGGAGAAAAAGCTAGCCAATTTTTCCAGTGACTCACATGACAATCTTTTTTTAAAAATTTATCCTTATCATATAGGAAACATGATCTATTTGGATTTCTTTCTTTTTGTTATACTCAGGTCCTTGCACACACTAGGTCACCACTCCATGATGAGCTATACCCCCTATTTTATCAATTCCTCTATCTCTATGTGTGCCAGAGGACAGAATTTTAATGGATTACTGCTGTCTGAATAGCAGTTTTTAAAGAAAACTTTACATTTTAGAAAACATGAACCACATACAAATATAGTCATACACACCCAATGTATACATTACTCAGCTTCAGTAATTTCCAGCTCATGAGAAATCTTGCTCAGATCTGTCCCTCTAACCACTTCCCCTATCCAGAAGTTCTGAAACAAATCTCAAACTTCATAAAATTTCATCCAAAATAAAGTTATATCTAAAACATAAGCAATTTTAAAGACATAGCTACAATGCTTTTTTTTGTTTCTAAAAATTCATTGTGTGTGTGTGTGTGTGTGTGTGTGTGTGTGTGTGTGTGTGTGTGTGTGTTGTGCTTAAGATCAAACTCAGGGACTTACACTTACTAAATGCCGTACCATTGAGCTACATCCTGCCCCACATTAATTTCTAAACATCAACTTCTAATGAGAATCCAGCATAAATATAAATGCTTTTTATTTTTATGCTTTGTAAGTAAAAATCCACACTTTACAGTTAATGTCTCTTACTTTTTTTGTTCTGCTTAAGGTTAGTTGCTAATGAAATTGTCTTATTTGTCCTGTAAATTTTCTCAAGCATATGCTGTTTGAGTTCTTAATAACCTCAGATTCAGTTTTACTGTAAAACTAAAAAATTCCTATCACAAGGCTGTTGTGAGAATGAAAGATATAAAGTGTGTAGAACACAGTGCATTCACAAGCAGATTAGTGTGTAAGGGATGGGACTTACACATTTCTCCATAATTATTGATCAAACTCTGAGATTCTTTTGAAAAGTAATTCTTGGAAATGGTAACTTTGCTTCTTAATAATTGACTGGGAATTAAAAACATTTTCTTGCATCTATTAGTTAGATTCACAATTTTTGGTTCATGTTTATTTAAATTTCGTTAAGGTTTTCACAAGTTTTAGTATAACATTTTTAGAAAATATATTTATTTATTTTAACAATGTATTAGCCATAGCATTTTGAATTACATTTACTTAAGATTTCTGCAAAATGCGAGAAAATAGGCCACCATCAAGGATTGCAAGTAAGTAATGAGACATCTAGTTAAGTTCACAGACTTTCCTTCCTGATCATTTGCAGCTGATGGGGTATGATCTCACCAGAAGGGGAGGGCATATAGTCTGGCAGATAGAAAGTAACCATTTTGCAAATGGGTGATTGACCCCTCCCTCACCGCAGTCTCCTACTTTTATTACATCTAACTTTGAATATATTCTTATAACAAGACTCTAATTTAACAGGTCTTTATCTCTGGCCAGGGGGTGATATCCAATACCCATCAGGATGAAGCCAAGGGCATTGCAGGAGCAGCAAAACTGAAAAAAAAATCAACAAACCATAATTCAGAACATTAGAGACTCTATATCAACCACCTGGAACTAGGCCAGGCTAATCTTTCCCCATCCTGGTTTGTTTGTGGTGCTCAGGAAAAATTTGCGGAAGAGGGGGCGGTAAGATTGTAAGAGCACAAGGATGGAAGGAGTCATGATATGCAAGATACTCCACACACGTTAGGGCCGAAGCAATCATAATAGGACTTTGCATGCCCTGCGCAATGTCCAACACATTATTGACCCCTCAAAGTCTAGCATGGACTAAAGGCACTAGGATCCTTGGAGGCTAGGGATTGACAGTCACAGTAGTGTTCCTATGCTTAAGGGGAACACAGGAGAGGATTCTGGGAAATGCCGCTGGGTCCTTACACCTCATCGGAGAGGAGGACCCAGAGGAGAGTTTGGCATGCACATTAAAGGATGCTCCGGGGATGGGAGGGGGAGGCACTGGGAGATGAGGAAGGGAGGGGGGAGGGGACCGGGGTACCTGTTAAGTTTGTATGAGCAGAAGTAAAAAAAAGATTTCTACAAAATGCCTTTAAGTCTGTCATTAAATCAGTGCATTTTTATATTTTATTCCCCATTTTCAAGTAATTATCAATTATCAGTTCTGCCATTGGCTGGATTTCAGTGACTATATCAGGAAGCACGTGCTAATTATCAAAGCAATCCGATCAAAGCAGACCGCCTACTAATGTAAACCAGCGACGTGGCATCAGATTCCCTTTATTTTCTTTTTGTCCAGTTTTCAATTTCCATCTTCATATGGAATATGCAGGGACTCACCAAATATTCTTCAATAGATACTTCAAACTTTTTTCATTTAAAAAAATTGGGAGCAAAGTTACATATTCAGTATTCCGGAGTCTTATGGCAACATGAGTACTTCTCAGAACAAGTTGGAGTCAAGCACTTCAAAGATAAAAAAGAAATTGGGCCACTTAGTGATCTTTTATAACATATGTGTGTTTTATGTACATGTGGGAGCGCTCTTTTCCCTCTCATATCCAAAGCTTCAAACTGTATCAAGTTTGGTACCAAATGATCAGTTTTATTCTATCTGCTGTCTGAATAATTTCAATGTAAAGAGCTAAGAGTGTTGCAGATGGTACTGGGGAGGGACCTAGGTAAATGAGCTTGGGTAATCTTAGTCACCTGTGGCATCGATTGCAATCAGCTCTTAGACAGATGGAGCCTCTGACTGCTACTTAACTGCGTCTTCACTACGATCTTGATGTATTACTGTGTCAAGTACATGCCAATGATCTTATTTATAACCCTGCGCTGGGCCAACTTACCCAGACAGTGAAAAATGCATTTAGATGCTCTTCCCTGCTGAGTCTGATTTAGAATAATTTCTCCATCTATGCTTAAAATGTTTCTTTCAAGAATTTGGCAGAGGAGTGAAAATCACATGCCTGACTATGGTGCCTCTCTCCAGATGAGGCCATCGATCAGCAGGAGCCACAAAATGACCGGATCAGCAGTTCTTTTCACAGGTATCTGTTTTTCAGATTCCTCTTGTTGATCAATAGGACTGTTCAGATTGTTTCTATTCAGTGGAGAATTCTATACATTAGGGAATATATGCACTCTTGCCTTGAAAGTCTATGTGTGTCCATCTTCTCATTTTAATTTTTGATTCCTAATGTTAATATATGGGGAGATAAATGCCAGCTCAGTTGTTGAACATTTGCTTTCTTGTACCCTCACCCTTCAAGGATGAAACTCTCATTTTCATGCTTCTAGTTTTACTGATCCAATTGTCACCAGAACAGCAAAAACTCAGAATCTCCAGGTCAGTGGAGCATCATGGTGAAGCAGAGATTTGAGTGGCAGGTGACCTCTGCACGCGGGCTTGCCTCTTCTCTTCCATTCGTAACTGCCTGTTTTGGGGCAAAAAGAACCTGAGCAGCAGTAAGGGGAAGAGAATCAACCTGTGGGAGTGAGCATGGTAACTGGAGAAGGAGAATGGGAGAAATGCTTGAAATTCAGGAGCAAGAACATCTTCTTTTCTCTTTGTGGTCCACTTTTTAAAATTTTTGATTCTTTGAAAATGTCATGCATGTAGATGACTAATTTTAATAATTTTCACTTCCTTATGCTTTCTCTCATCTGAAACCTCTTTTCATTCCAGCGAAATCCTGATCCTTTCACTCGTGAGTGTGTGTGTGTGTGTGTGTGTGTGTGTCCTACTGAATTACATCAATGTGCTCACATCAACAAGGAGAGCGCTTACATAATGGTGAATGAGTGTCCAATCAAAGGCTGCCCCACTGCAGCAAGTGACACCTCCTCCCTTATGTCCCCCAATTTAAAATATGTCCTGGAGCAGAATGCTAGCCCATTTGCATCCATAGTCAGAATTCAAAGGGATACACATACAATTTTCCTGAACATTTGGCTTTAAATCCAGGGCATTGATGCCTTAGGACTAACTTCGTGTAAATTGAAAAATGGGCACGATTCTGGATTTAAACTTGACCCACTCTCTGTTTTTCTTTTTTTTAAAATACTTTACCAGGGATGATTATTGACAGAGTCCTATGTCATGGTCCCAACAAGGTTTTAGGATCTCAGATACTTTAATATGTATAAATCTTCACATTCAATGTATTACCTCTAGTTTCACACGACTATTAAACACTAACTAAAATTTTCTCTTATTATGGTAATAATCATTTTCCAGGTACTCAAAGGCCACGTGAGGCGCGTGGCTACCACGCGGTACCGTGAAGCTGGAGATCACAGCAGTCACGTTGGAGTTCAGTTCAGTAGCATTTGCTGCAGAGTAAGGACTCGCCCAATGCCTTCGCTGTCTTCTGTATCTCACTGCCTTAGGGCACGGTTCACAGAAGTCAGCAGGAGGTTCTCTTGAATGAATTTCAGACCAAGCAGTGGGACATATTTCCCACCTAGCAAGGCAGTGGCTAGTTCATGCCCATCAACACTGCCTAGACTAATGCTTCTGAAAAGTTTGGAGCTTCCAACTAGAATGAAAAGTTTTTTATGCTAGCAAAAGCTAATAAAGGAGATTTAGGGAAATGTGAGGCTTCGTGGACACCCCTCAAACTAGACTCACGGTTGCCCCCTGGGGTCACAGATAATCCAGCAAGGTTGAGAGTTGAGTGCCTCTTATCTGTGAGGTAGATAGATCTTATTTCTTTTGTCTGGAATTGATCTGTCTAGCTTTAGGTGACTTTAAGCCTTCCGCCTTTGAATAGTTCTTGGTCATACACTGTTGTCACTTCTGCATCCTTTTAAAGGGTTTATAAGTGAAACATGAATGGTACCTGGATATATTGCTGGCTTATCATCAGGGTGATGGAGTAGGCAGCCGATGTGCAGTGGGTTTGGCTGCTGTGGCTTCACCCTGTTCTCTGGTGCAGATGTTTGAGGCTGGTGAACTCATGGGCAGTCATCTTTGTGAATGTCTCATAATTGATATGTCACTTGGGTTACCGAGGTCCACTTTCTGAGTTTCTTCCACAGTCTTCATCTTCCCTTTTGACTTTGTGGTTCATTTCATGTATAGGTAACTATGTAAGGACAGAGCTTTACCTTGTGTTAGGATGAGGAGCTTCTAAAATTAGCATTTATTTTGTTCAATCTCTAAAGACAAGGTTAAGTCTGGGAACCTGGGATCCCCCAACTTAGACTCTGCACTTTTTCATTTTATTTATTTATTTATTTATTTATCTATTTATTTATTTATTTATTTATTCTAGTTTTACAAGCATATTGAGTACTTATCTCTGCTTCCCTCACTTTTTAAAATTTTTGTTTTTATTATTCTGCGTGTATTGTGTGTATGTATCAGAGGGCACTGTGTGTCCCTGTGGAGGACTAAAGGTGACTTTGGGAAACATCTTCTAACTCCTTTTTGATTCACTCTGAGATTTCCTAGGCTCTATCCACCAGGGCCAGAAGTATGGGCTGCCGCCTGGTGTTTTTTATGTGGAACCTGGGATCTGAACTCAGGACCTTCCACTTGTGAGGCAGAGTCTTAACCCTTGAATTATCTCTACAGCTGAAACTGTACACTTTCTATGCTGCATATCAATTGATATAACGTGGTGATTATAATTTAAAGAAACCACTTCTCATTCCTATTGTGAACATCTTTGGATTAAATCTGTAGTGTGTTCTCAAGCTTCCTTTCTGTTGTGCTTTGAAATACGGACGGTCATCTCTGGAAGATTATGTGCTGTCTTTCAGCTAAAAGCAGTTTATCTCTGGAGGCTTCTTGTTTCTCCATAAGGTGGAAGAGTCTATTCAAATTGCATTGTTTCCTCATTTCTGGTCTCTAACGGGGTTCTTTGTTCTCTTTGCTCTAATAGGCGAGTAAGGCATGATGTAAGTATTATAGATTGTTGTACTTGCTATCATCTGAGAATGTGACTTAGGCAATCATTAGGAATTTAAAGAGCACCAGGACCGGGCATGGTGGTACATGCCTGTAATTTTAGCACAGAAGAGGCAGAGAATGGAAGATTGCTGCAAGAGAGATCCATATAGCAATTTCCAGGCCAGCCAAGGCTACATAACAAGACCCTGTTTCAAATAAATAAGTAAATAAATAAATAAATAAAAATAAAATTCCTCTCGCTTATTCTGTTTTATTAAATACTGCTATTATTCTCAGTTTAAACATAACTGAAATGGGGCTGGAGAGGTGGCTCAGGGGTTAAGCCTTTGCCTTGCAGGCAGAAGGTCCTGAGTTCCGATCCTAGATCCCATGTATAGACGCCGGGCGGAAGTGGGGGCGGCCTGCGTTTCTGGTCCTGGTAGGGTGGAGCCTGTGAATCCTGGGGCAGAGTAAACAAGGAGGAGGTGGACGCAGTCCATGGTGGTTCCCAATTTGCCCGTAGTTCTACACACACACACATACACACAAGCACACACACGCACAATTGAATAAATAAATTTAAAAAAAAACATAGCTGAAATAAGATCATATTAATTTGTGTTACTTTCTCCATATTAAGTCTTCTGTCTCTAACTACCTTTCCTATAATCTCTGGAGTCTCTTTTGGTTTAACTCCAACTTTGTGGCTAAGCTTTGCTGGTAAGGAATCTTAAACACAGTTGGAGAAATAGAGATCCGCGCCTTCCAGCCGTGATTGCTGAGATCGTAAAGATCTTAAAGCATGCTCTACTGTCAAGGACAACTTTCTAAGTAGAGCCTTGAGGACAAGGAAGATGTCAGTTCCTTTAAAACAAAGCACACCTGCTTTATTTTCCCCTGGGACTTTTATGAGTTAGTATCAAAAATGGAAGAATGAATGAAGCATTTTTGAGAGGTGAAATTGAGTCATTTAATATTTGCTAAAAGAAGCATCTTATTATTTATTAATTTATTACTCTTACTGCTGAGCAAGGGTCTCACCACGTGTCACTGGAGGTCCTGGAGCTTTCTTTCCAGTGCTTGAGTTACATGCATGAGCCACCATATTGGCTTCGGTCAAAAATACCATTCCTTTTATTTTTATTTATTTATAAATTTACAGTGAATTTTTAAACTTCATTTATTTAGTCATTCGTTCATTTTGTGTGTGTGTGTGTGTGTGTGTGTGTGTGTGTGTGTGTGTGTGTGTGTATCAGAGGGCATACGTGTCCCTGTGGAGGACCAAGAGTGACTTGGGGAATCATCCGGGATTGCTTCTATCTCCTTCTTTGTCCTGGGATTTCCCAGGCTCCACCCACTAGGGCCAGAAGTGCAGGCCACCTCCGTTTCCATCTGGTGTTTTTACATGAGACCTGGGATCCAAACTCTAGACCTTCTGCTTATGTGGCAGAGTCTTAACCCCTGAGCCATTTTCCAGCCCCCAAAATATCAGTCTTCATACAGTTGACATTGATGATATTTTCATCTTGAAGACATCAGAAGCATCACTTCTTAATCCATTTTCCCAGGTAGTTACATTTCCACTGGTCCTGTGGGAGCAAAGGCAGGGTTTGTGTTTCATGGACATGGTCCTTTTGGTGTTATTAATCATTGAGCACCTCAGAAGATGTGGTGATGTGGGAGGATCTTGGTGCATTTTGCCAATTGGTGATCATTGTTAGTATCCTGGAAAAGTCTTCCTCTCCTCAACTTCTGTCAAATACCAACTCCTAGAGTCATGCATTCATGGTACTTTTGAAATTATTAGAGTAACGTAGATTTTAAGACTACAAAACAAAAGTAGAGAAAGTAAGCTATAATAGAAGTAGTAAGTATTTGTAAATTATAGCATGCGTTTCCATGTTACAACAGCAGTAGAAAGACATTAAACCTTAAATATTGGAACTCACTGCGGTACATTAGCTTTTTACGAAGTGCTCCCTTTATTGCCCATTATCTAGAAAAGTTATGGTATGTAACCCAAACTCTATTTCCCTAATATTGGAGTCTTCAAATAGAAACTAATCTTAAAGTTTTTCTTTTATTATCTTAGATTTTCATACACTGATATAGTGAATTTATGCTATTTTATACCTTAATTCCCAATCACATGTCACCTCCTTCTCATTACAATCCATCTTTCTTCCTGCCAGTCTCCCTCCTATGTTCATGTATTTTTTTGGATGCGTGGCTCCTTGGGCTTCAACTGGGTTGCTTTTGATGGCATTTACCTGAGTACTTGCTGGAACACGAATCAAGTATCAGTGGGTACACCACTGAGAAAAGCATCTCCCTTCCCCACCTCAACGTTAACCCTCATCAGTCTCTCAGGGAGGTGTGGGACCTCTTGAACTCTTTCCCCTCACTGACAGGACAAATCTTGTGCAGTTTTTTAAAATATTTTTTATTATTTATTCAATTGTGCGTGTGTGCGTGTGTATGTATGTGTAGAACCATGGGCGAATTTGGGAACCACCATGGACGCCTCCACCTCCTCCTTGTTCACAGGCTCCGCCCTACCAGGACCAGAAATGCAGGCCACCTCCGCTTCCTCCCGGCATCTACACGTGGGGTTTAGGATCCGAACTCAGAACCTTCAGCCTGCAAGGCAGAGGCTTAACCCCTGAGCCACCTCTCCAGCCCAAATCTTGTGCAGTTTTTATGGAAATATACATGGCTGCAGCAAATCCATGCATACTACAGCCCTTTTGAAGAGCATATCTTTTTGGGGGTCATATTTTCTAAAGGTTTTCTTTTGGAAAAAAAAATATGCTTTGAATGTTTACAAGGAAAAACTTTCCTCAGAGTCCGTGTTACGTAACCTCGTGGCGGAGTCAAAACTCAAATTCACAGTTCATGAATCACTCTGTGTAACTCCATTCGGGACTCCATTGGGTTCCGCTTATCCACAGACTGGATATTTCTGATGTCTACACATCATTAGCCAACTGATTCGTGCATGTTTAATCTGCCTATGAGCTATTAATGTCCAAATTGTTAAAGGAAAAGCAGGGGAGAATCTACCTCCAGGTCAAAACCCAAGTTCCTTGTTACCCGCTTTATCTTCCTTCACTCACTCCACTGCTCAATCTGCCCCGTGACTTCATTTGTTCATCTCCATCCATTAACTTCACTAATCTTTGTATCGAATCTTGACCCTACAGGAGCCCAGATCCTATAATTGGTAAACTAAGTGTGAATTTACAAAACAACTATAACCTTGCATTGGGACGTTCTTTCGTCTCCATACATACAGGCCAAAGGACCAGTATTCTTCAGTTCAAATATGAACGTGAAATGCTGAACTTTTCCTAAGCCTACAGAAGCAGCACGAAGGCTGTTGCATAATGTCTGAAACCTTTTCTGGTTTGGAAAAAGGCCCATCAGTCTGCTGGGTTGTGAGACCATCAGGCCAGGCCCTCTGTGAGTGTCTTCTTTCCTGAAGGGCAGCCGGGCTCAGTGCCAGCTTGTCTCTGCTCCTCCAAGTGTGATTCCTTGGGGCAAGTGGATGAGAGGCCAACTTCAAAGCCTGTTTCTATCTGCTGAAAAGTGCAATCTGGAGTGGGGTGACTGCCAAGTCACCACGGGGACCTTTGTTTTGTTTGGCATGTGGTCAAGTAACAGCAAAACAACAGGTTAAGAGTGAGTAATGGGCGCTGCTCTGACGTGGGGAGCTAGTCAGCAGATGGGGAGAGGCCTTATCTGAAGCGATTGCGGGGAGGCCACAGGCCTCTCTGTTTAGGATCTGTTTTCTAAGTCAATTTGTGACTCTTAAGTATGAATGCTTCATTGACTCTTATCTACAGTTGATCTAAGGGAATAGAAGGCCCGCCGACTCCTTCATCTGGTCCATGAAAAGATCACTGAATAACTATTCAACTGTGGTGTCATGGGCTGGACATCCCTTCTTCTGCAAACTTAAGTGGACTGAAATTTGAGATGGATGAATAGGGCAGGAGATGGTTAGAAATTTCATTAACAGCAGCAATAGTATATGCAAGAAACAAAGCTGCAAGAGTATATGCAAGAAACAAAGCTGTGCAAAGTGAAAGGCTATAAGACCCTCCATGCAGTAATGCACAATCCCACAAGGCTTTGCGTTTTCAGTTGCTTCAGCAAAGGCTTGTTCTCAGTGAACTTGCTCTTACTGCCTTCTTTTAGGAAACCTGGCCTGACACAAACACTAAGCTGCCCCTTTTATCTTATATTCCCACATGTTGAAATTTAAACTTATGATGGGGCTGGAGAGATGGCTCAGGGGTTAAGACTGCCTCGCTAGCAGAAGGTCCTGAGTTCAGATCCCAAGTCCCATGTACAACCGACAGGCGGAAACCCCAGGGGCCCATACTTCTAGCCCTGGTGGGCGGACCTGGGAAATCCCAGAGCAAAGCAAGAAGGAGGTAGAAGAAATCCAGGATGATTTTGGAAGTCACCCTTAGTCCTCCACAGGGACACATGTGCCCTCTGACACACACACACACACACATACACACACACACATACACACACACACACACAATGAATTAATAAATAATGTTTAAAGAAAAGAAAACTACCCTCCTAAAATATAAGTGGGTTGAAAGTACTCACTCCTACATGGCTCAGGTAAGTTAATTAATACACAAAACTTGATTTGAATGCTAAAGTTTGTACTAACCCTTATGCTAAGGTCGATTTGGAGAAGGGAAGGGAATACTGGCCCTGGAAGGCAGAGCCTGGGAAACGCCAGAGGAAAGGAATAAGGTGGATGAACAATCTAGAATGATTCCTGATATTGATCTCGGGCCTCTACCACAGCCCCCCTCACCCCCCCCTAAAAGACTCTGGAGAAAGAGGGTCTCTCATGAAGAGATGTGTATTTGGAAGAAGCAATGAAGATGCAGGGCACGTGAAGGAGTGTGCAAGTGAATGAGGAGGGAAGACGACTTCCCTTAGGCCTTGCTCAATGTTCAGGAAAGAGCTTTGCAAAGATTTCTGTGACTGAGGTGCATGATATAGTTGGGGTGTATTTCCCTCTTGGCTGAGGAGTTAAAAGGATGTACTAGGTTCTCCCATAGGAACAACAAGGGGGCTGGAGAGGTGGCTCAGGGGTTAAGCCTCTGCCTTGCAGGCGGAAGGTCCTGAGTTCGGATCCTAGACCCCACATATAGAGATGCCAGGCGGAAGCAGGGGCGGCCTGCATTTCTGGTCCTGGTAGGGCGGAGCCTGTGAATTCCCGGGCAGAGTAAACAAGGAGGAGGTGGAGGTGGTCCGTGGTGGTTCCGGAATTCGCCCGTGGTTCTACACACACACATATATACATACATACACACACGCACACATGCACAATTGAATAAATGATAAAAAAAATTTAAAAAAAGGAACAACAAGGAAAGAGCATAGGCAAAAGAAGTCCCCTTTGCCAAGCCCAGGGGTTCTTTTCACCCACAATTGCCTCTATATTCCTAGAGCATTGCTTTAGTTTTGTATCAGCAAAATACCTGACCCAAGGGATGGGAAGAGGAGATGGTCTAGTGGTTAAAATCTTTGCCTTGCAAGCAAAGAGACATGAATTCAGATCCCCAGATCCCATGTAAATTGCCAGGCAGATATGACATTGGTGTGTAATACTGGCCCTGGAAGGCAGAGCCTGGGAAACACCAGAGGAAAGGAATAAGCTGGATGAACAATCTAGAATGATTCCTGATATTGATCTCGGGCCTCTACCACAGCCTCCCTCACCCCCCCTACACACACACACAAAAAAAAAAAAAAAAAAAGGAAAGAAAAAAAAATATACCCGACCCAAAGAACTTAGGGGGAAAAGGTTTAATTCCTGCTCCCAAGGCAGTTCTGGTGGTAGGAGCTGGGAGCGCGTGGTCACACGTCCGTGGCAAGAGCAGAAGGCAGGGACCGACGCGCGTGCACGCGCTTGCCTCTTACTCAGCTCGGTTCTCAGCTGGGTTTAGTACACGACAGACAGGGGTCCGGGAACCTACACGGGTCAGATTGGTCAGGGCAGCAAAACTGTGCATGGGAAGTAGGAGGTCAGGATCCGCTTACCTGTCCAATAAATATTTTTAAAATTGTTCAGCATCCTTAGTCCTCGGTGAAATGCAAATTAAAACTACTTTGAAATGGCGTATTATTCATTCGGAATGAATCTCATCGAGAGAACAAATGACAGCAAATACTAGCAAGGGAGTAGGGAAAAGAGGAATCCTCATTAGCTACTGGCAGGAATGTGAACCTGCCACTATGGAAATGAATATGGTGTTTCCTCAAAAACCATTCATAGGCCTATACACGTAGAGGACTCTAAGTCCTGTTGCTGAAATACTTGTGCATACATATCCTTTGCTGCACTATTTACAATATCTACGTGCTATGGTTTGAATGTGAGTTTCCTTCCACAGGCTCATGAGTGGGAATCCTTGCTGGTGTTAATGTTTGGGAAGGTTGTGGCACCTTTAAGAGGAGAGTCTTGCAGGAGGAAGGAACATCACAGGGAGTAGGTCTGGAAATTTCGTAGCCCTGCTCTGCTTCCTCACACTCTCTTGTTCTCTCTGACTCCTGATGGCTGTGGTGATCTGAACCAGCTTCCTGGCTCTGCCTATAACCATGCCTTCTGCTGTGTGATTTCCAGGGCAATGGTCTATCATACCTCTTGAGCTGTAAATCAAGAACAATCTCCTGCAGATTTGCTCAGGACTTAACTCAACTACCAGTTCTTCACAACTGTGTGCACAGCTCAAGCCTTCAGTTGCCAAGTTGACATCTATAGCATACCAATTGATACATAGCTGATCATATACATGGATGTATACATATTTAGAAACATATACCTAAAACCTAATGCTTTCTAATTCATCTTTCCATAAAGTTATAAGATAAGGAGAAAGAGAGAGAGAAGGAAAAAAGATATAGATGGACACAGAGAGAGAGAGAGAGAGAAACTATTATCCAAGTAGTGTTACTGACTGGGGGGGGGGGTTCTCAAAACAACAAGAGCATTAACACAACAGTAAGTTTCGTGCATTAAAGTACAATTCAACAGAAAGAGAAAACCAAGAACTGATTAGCACCTGCTTATAAACCTGGCAACTTGAGTTCAATTCCTAGAAGCCCACATAGTAGAAAGAGAGTTAACATTCTCTCTGACCTCCACCCATGCACCATGGCATGAATGCATGTATCTTCTTTCTCTCCCATCATCTTTCAAAAAAACCAAAATATTAAAAAGAGGGGAGAATCCAGTCCAAAGGAGTTAGTAAAATGGCATAGCCCAGAAAGCAGCAGAAGTGGAGAGAAAGCCAGGTGTCTGGGTTCTCTGGCTAGATCCCACTTTTAGCTGCAGCTCCTGGGTGTCCGGCTAGGCCGTGCTCCAAGCTATAGCTCCCCGACCATGATGGCTTGATCCTCCTCCTTTCTACAGGCTGAAGAATATATGGAATAAAAATGCCGCCTGATTTTGTTTTTCTGCAACTGCATAACCTTTAACAGGCTCCATAGTTAAGAATTAGAACACCCAGAATTTCAATTCTTGCCGAGAAAGCAACAAGGAAAGAAATGAGATTGTGATCAGAAATTGTAAAACAGAGTAATCCTTATGAATGTACTTGTATTCATGATTTATTGCAGGAAGGAGAATTGCAGTTTTGCAGCCTTCCAAGCCAGTTCTAACTCGCCATTGCTCTCTTCCCGTGAAAGTGGCCTTTCCCCTTAAGGTTGGTCACTATTGAATATTAAAACAGAGACATGGAGAGTGTCCTAGGAGCTGAAACACACAATGCTCAGAAGCTTCTTACACCCATGCCTTTGTTCCTGGTTCTCCTAGGAGAGAAACATTCTGGGCTTTTCCTGAAAGAATCGAGTGACTTGATATCTTAGGCTCGTTTCCGTCACTCTTGCTTTTTGTTCTCAACACATTAGTATTTTCTAAACAAATCTCCTAAGAATCATGGAAAAGTGAGTAAGAAGAGGATGATCATCCAAAATGAAAGCATCCACCTGCTCTGTTTTTTATCTTTATCTTTGCGTGTATGGTGCGCACTCAGTGTATGTAAGCGTGGGTGCGCGTGTGCCGCGTGTGGAGGTGAGAGGAGAACCTTGCGTGTAGTTCTCACCTTCTGCCTTGTTCAAGACAGGGCCTTTGTTGTTCACGCTGCATATGCCAAGCTAGCTGGTTCATGAACTTCCTGGCCCGGCCTCCCGTATACTAGAAGTGCTGGGAACAGATGTGTGCGACCATGTTGGCTTTAGATAGGTTCTGAGGAGCCAAGTTCAGGTCCTCATGCTCATCTAGCAAATGCTTGGTCCACCGAACCATCTCCTTGGCCAGTGCTAACTATTTCAAAGAGAGAAAATGTGCTCTCTAAACTCCATGAGAATGCGAGCCATTTCCCCTGACTTGTCTTTGGACATGGACAAACTGAGACCACCCAAAGATTAGGGACTGCCGCAACTAATTACATTCCTTAAATGGGTATTCCTCTTAACTCTGTTGTTCAGTAGATCGATAGATTTCTTCCTAAGCTCTTGGCTCTACCCACTGCACGGCAAGCAGACCGGTCAGCTCACAGGCTCGTTTCATTGCTTCTAGTGGCTCTCTGTTGTACTCTGGCAAACATTTATGTAGTGCTGAGAACTGTTTCAAACATTTCCACACGTTCACCACGGAACAGAGGTGAAGTAACTTGGAGCCAGACAGGACTCAAACTCAGGAAATAAGGCTCCGAGTCACTACCCAGTATCATGATACAATCTTGTTGACTTGCCATCTCCTTAACCTTGCTTTCCACCAATTCCCTCGAGCACCTATGCTGAAGCTGTACGGATTTACTGATTCTGGCACTGGGACTAGGTCTGGAACGCATTGCGCTACTTGAAAGGACAGACCGTGAAGCTCCTTTCTATACACTTGCACACAAGTTTGCTTCGTCAGAGTCTTGTCCTTTCTTAAGTGCTCAGAGAAAGGCCTGTCTTTGCTGGGAAGTCTTCTGAGACCAATTATTTCCTTTCCTACAATCTAGAGCATTGGTATTAGAACCTATTGGAATCATTTCTTGTTCTCTCTTCCCAAGTAGCAGGAATACATGAGAAGTTTCTGGAGAGAGAGGTAGGTAGGTAAGGTCTTTTCTTTTCTTACTTACATCCCCTTAGTACCAAACACTTAGTAGATATTCACAGTAGGTCTTAACTAAAGGAAAATACATCAGATGTTAGTGTATGTGAGCTTACTACATATCTGTTCATTTTTCCTGAGTACAAACCTTTGAACACGTGTAGTCATTTATTTGACACTGTGTGTATATATGTTCTGACGTGTATATGTCTTGACTATATGTGCATTTCATTAATTTAGGAAATGCAGAGGGGATGCCAAATACAATCTCCTATCCAGTGTGGAGGTTATAGAACATTCTATGAACCATCACCACTACTGAAACGATGAATGAAATTTTCGGTACCTCTTGGAGAATTGGAAAACGGCCCTGATCATGGACATTCACCTTCTGTAACTGCGCACAATACATTGTTTCCTCCCATCAGCACCTCAGAGACGATGGAGTCAGTCTGTCCAGTGGGGCAGCTGCTTAATAAATGTCAGGTAGATGGTAGCGATAATATTGATAATTTCAGCAAACACTGGAGAATTATGTTTAATAAATATATTTGTATTTCCCAAATGAATGAAAGAATGAATGTATACCTACCTCGGTATTAGTTACTTTTCTTGTGCTTGTGAAAAAATACCTGACCAAGGCAGCTTAAGGAAAGAAGAGTTTATTTTGGCTCTTGGTTAGAGGGATGCCCACAATGGCAGCAGGGGTGGGAAGCTACGATCAGGAAGAAAAGAGCGATGGGTGTTGGTGTTCTCCAAGGCATGTAGTCTAGGAGCCCGGCCCAGGGAGGTAACATTGGCTAATTTAATTCTGTCCTTCAGTTTGCTAGCAAAATCCTTTTTTTTTAAAAAAAAATTCAAGCTCTGTGTTTATTTTTTAAAATTAATTAATTCATTTTTTCCACTCATACAAACTCAATAGGTACCCTGGTCCCCTCCCTCCTTTCACCCCTCCCAGGACCCCTTTGCTCCCTCCCCTTTTTCCCCTTCTTCCCCCCCCTTCTCCCAGTGCCCCCTTCCCCCCATCCCTGGAGCATCCTTTAGTGTGAATGTCAAGCTTCCCTCTGGGTCCTCCACTCTAGTGAGGTGTAAGGACTCAGCGGCATTGCCTAGAGCCCTTTCTTGTGTTCCCCTTTAGTATAGGAACACTATTGTAGCTGTTAATCCCTTGCTTCTAAGGATCCTAGTGCCTGTGATCCATGCTAGCAAAATCCTTTGAGAAAGTCATTGGTACTTTCCTTTTCCAGTGCAGGACACTGTAGACCTAACTGAATCTCTTCAATAATTTAGACTCTCACAATACTGCAACTCATATCTGCCATCTCTCCCAGAGCAGTGTAATGGAGTTAGCTAGGGAAACTGGACAAAATATTATCTCCCCTTGAGGCACACCTCTAGATCAAAGGCAACCAACCACAGTCCTTGTCTCTTTGTCGCTATTTAGTTACACATGATAAGAACGTGATGTGGGAGGAAGCAATCACTGAATTCACATGATACTGGTGTTCAGCTAACTTTTTCCAGTCCAGGGAATTATCAGTTATTGTAATCTAGATAATCCATCACAGGACTATCTGTGTGGTTCTAGCAAATACAAACATTGAAATATTCTGTAATTAATGTATTGCAGAATTTTAGTTGTGGCTTGGAATATGTGTCCCCCAAAGGCCATGTGTTAAAAAGCCTTGATCTCCAATCATGGTGCTATTGGGAGGTGGTAGAGTGTTTACACGGTAGAAATTAGGTGAATTTTCTGGTCAGTGGGGCGCATGTGGAGTTAGTGTGACTGCGGTCTTTTCTTCCTCTCTCCCTCTCCTTCTTCCTTTTTCCTTCTTCTCCTCCTCTTTATTCTCTGTTGCATCCTCCTCAATCTCTTGTGTGTCTCACACTTTCCAGGGGATGAAGGGATTTTGTACGTGCCCTTGTACATGCCCTTGTATGTGCCCTTGCCACAATGTGCTGCCACAGTTCCACAGGCCCACGAGCAATGCACTATGCTAAGAACAAAAGTTCCAAAGCTATGAAACAAAGTAAGTTTTCTTTTGGTAGATTGATTATCTCAGGTATTTTATTACAATAACAGAACTGACTACCACAAAGAATGACTCCAGATACAGATGCCTATGAAAATAAGTAAATGTATGTGAGCTCTGAGAGCAGAAAGAAAGAAGATTTTAGGGTTACACGACTTGACTTTTTATCCCACCTCTGAATCTCACTGTTGGCAAGGTTGAGAGGTTAAATATTTTACCAGAATACAGAAGTTAATAGAGAGCTCAGAAAGGACTGGTGAGTCACTTTTCTGGACCATGCTTTCTTTTTTAGGAGATGGAAATAATATTTATCTCAGAGAGTTGTGCAGATAAAGTGTTTAGTTTATATTAGGCATTCTATCAAATTTATTTCCCAAATTCTCACCTGTTATCTTCCCAGTAACAGATAAGGGAGATTTATCATGTAGAGCCACTGGTTGTACATAACTAGAGTGTGAATTACATGAAACTTGCTCCATCCTTTTCTTCAGAAGTTTAGACATTTGCAGAATTAGTAAAATGGCATGTATATATCAGTTCCATGCATAATATTCTTCTTGGGTGTAGATGATGAGTCTTATAGAGAGCAGAAGGAAGATAATGAACAAAGCTGGTTTTACCTAAAATTTTCATTATCGTACAATTATTTTGTGTGTGGGCATGGGTCTCTGTGTGTGTGTGTGTGTATGTGTGCGTGTTAGCTTGAGATGAATGTCAGATGACTTCCATCATTCTTCACTTTACTTTTTAAAAAATATTTTATTTATTTTGCGTGTGTGTGTGTGCATGTGTGTGCGTGTATTGATTAGAGGGTACTATATTTTCATAAGCAGAAGGTCCTGAGTTCAGATCCCAGGTCCCATGTAAAAAACGCCAGGCAGAACCCATGGTCGCCTGCACTTCTGGCCCTGGTGGATGGAGCCTGGGAAATCCTAGAGCGAAGCAAGAAGGAAGTAGGAGCAATCCAGGATGATTCCAAAGTCACCCTTGGCCCTGCACAGGCACTTTACCTTTTGAGACAGTGTCTCTCCCTGAATCTGGAACTTAGAGATTTGGGTAAACTGCCTGGCCAGTGAGCTCCAGAGATTGAGCTCCCCGTCTCTGCTTCCCAGCTCTAGAATTGTAGATGTGCACGGACATTTTTTTTTTTTTCTAAATGTGAGGTTTGGGGATCGAACTCAAGCCCTCAGACTTCCATGGCAAACCCTTACAGACAAAGCAGTCTCCTCAGCTCTTCAGCAGATATGAGGAGATGCCCCTTGAGGCAGGGTGGGCTGCCAGCATGTCAGAGCAATGGAATGCGTCGAAAGGCGATGCATATTTACTGTCCCATCTTGCTGTAACTCTCCAGGCATCATTTCTTGATTGGAAGACGTCCAACTGACAGCAGTTGAGTTTGGGGATTAGGGGAGTCCTTGGCAGTCTGCTCTGTCCTGGATCGGCCACGTGGAATGCCTCTGCAGGGCAGAGGGGCGTCCAGTTTCTATGACAGTGACTGTTGCTCTGCCAAGACTGCCAGTCGGAGCGCCTGCAGAGCTGACCGCTATGCGGACATCCGCTCGTGAGACTGACCTAGAATTACCACTGTCTTTCATTTCACAAGGTAGGCGGCGACTCCCTGTTTTAGGCCCTTGCTTTTTCCCTTTGAGCCTGGGTTTGAGTTCTATCACAAGTCCAGTCTGTGCAGGTCATTTACCTATCTTAGTCAAGAAGGTTCTTGAACTTTTACGAGAGCTGAATTTTTTTTTTTTTTTTTTTTTCTAGAAAACAGAAGTTAACAGTCTGAGGGCTTAGCGGGGAGAACCAGGTATAACCTAGCTCGGCTCCTCAGTGGGTCTGTGATCTTATGCAAATTGCTTGAGTCCAATTAGCCAGTTAGTTATCTCGCCTGTGAAGTGGGTTAATAAAACTCTGATCCCCAGAGAATCGCCGGATACAGGGCAAGGAATGAGGTAGAAAGAAACTCTGATTACCTATGTTGGAATCCAGAATGAGGACACACAGAAGGAGGAAAACCTACGTACCTGGCACTCCGGTTCCTTTTGCTGTTGAGCCTGCAAAATCTGCAACACATGACTCTCTCTGCAAGGCTCACATCCTTTGTAATTCACTGTATTTCCTTTCATTCTTTCTCCTCTTTGAGTTTGAAAATATCGAGAAGCTATGAAGAACCAAGCCCATGGTAACCAAACAGCAGTATGAATCTGCAACAGTTTTTGTTTCATCTCCCAGAAGCTGATAAAAAGTTCGGTTGAGATTTTTGGAACTCGGATTTTGTATGACAATCTTCCTCCTAGAATTCTAAAGAGGGGATTACAATGGCGGAATACTTTACACTGATTAGTGTGAATTGGAATACAGGAAGAGAAGGTAAATTCAAATGTATCTCACTTAAAGAATGAAATCCAGCATTCAGAAATAAACATTTACTAAACACCTACTATGTGCCCAATACTGTGGACCTGAAGACACTAATACAGAGTCCTGGGTCCTAGTACCTAACTCTCTCAAAGGGTCACTGACAATTGAAAATAAGTGAAGCAGATTCGAAGTCCAGTTCCTCCAAGTATTTATTCCTGTGGTGTTTAGTCTCTTGGGGCCTTTTGTTTACAATCAGCAAAGCTCGGAAAGGTAATGTCCTTGAAATACACAGGACACAGACTCTCAGAAAACAATAGCACTTATTTCCTTATCCACGCAGAAAGTGAATATGGTTACTGGACTCCATTGAAAGGAGCACCCAGGTTCTTCCAAGGAAGGTGGGAACTTGGCACCACTCGCTTCCCATGGGGGTAATTCATTCCCAGAGTAGCTATGTGGTGGCAGAATAATTTCCAACTGGCCTTTCGTTGATGTCAAAATGACTAGACAGGATCATACAGGAAATACCTTTGGAGGTTTCTGTATTCTAAAAAATAAAGTGCGACTACTCTCATGAAATTTCATTCTTTTCCCTGCAGTTATATTCTGGCTTTGGAGGAGACCAATTAATACCCGATGTGTTTATGTTGCCTCACTAATGTGGATGTCAACACCGCCTTGACCGTGGAGGGTTTTGCCTGTCAGCCTTGTGAACTGTTGCAACTTCTGATTTTTCTCTGTGAATTTGAATCCCAGCCTTTTGCAAATATAACCGTTTGCTCTTGCCAAAAGTTTTCAGACTATCTAAATCCCGATTATTTTTTTAATCTAGTTGCGTGATAATCATGATTAGCCGTCATCCTCTACCATTTATTCTGCTGCAGGTCTCTACCAGAGCCTGACTGGACTGTGCTTCCTAGGAACGCTCTAGGGGTGAGAGCAGCAAAGTCTCAACATGTTCCTGGTGTGGGAGGGGATTCTGTGGGAATGAGCTGGCTGCCACATCTGGGGGAGGCTGGGTGATGAAAGATGGCAGCTGTGGTGAGGAGAGAGGAGCCGGTTTCCGGGAGACAAGGGCAGGCTCCTCTCATTCCCTCCACCGTATCCAAATGGCATTCACATGAATCAGCTGCCACTTAGCCTGAAGGGCCTTTGGTGCCGGATGCTTCCTTTCCCCTCCTGGACGCTGGAAGGGAACCTCTCCTGACCCCCTCTCACCAACTCCTTGTTGCCACTTGCAGTAGAACTCTTCTAGGATCATGGGATGGATCCAGGGAGCTTCCAGGCCAGGACTGGGCTTAAAAATATATGCTGAATGCATAAGACTTTGATATAACCTGGGTTTGGAGCCACTTTGGGCCATGACTTGAACGTCACAACTGGCACCTTCTTTGCAAAATGCATCATGTGCACCACCCATTTATCCTCAAACAATCCTGTGAAACAGCTTTTGTGCTTCTCTGGGCTTCCCAGCTGTGGGAAAGGAACTGAAAGTAGCCCCCGGCTCCCGGGGCTGTGTTACTTGCCTTCCTAGGCAAACACTCTAGAATGTGAGGCATTAGGGGATTTTGCTGTCTGAACAGGAAGCTGTAGAGGATGCGAAGGGTATGGAGAAGGGGTTCTCCCCTGCTATGGCAGTAGCACGGAAGGGCCCCAGAGGCTCCTGATTGACCAGAGAACCCTCCTCTTCTCTCTGGGGAAAGTGCCATTGAGGGTGCTGGGCTGGAAATGCAGGGGAGTTCCTGCAGCAGCTCAGTAAGTTACCCCCAGATTCTATGGTTTCTCTGGGTCTGTGGCCCGATGCCCAAGTTGTTCTGCCTCATCCATTTGATACTGCCTTGGGAGTTCCTAAATGCCGCCTTGGTGGATGGCCTCCACCTTTTAATTTTGTCCTTTCTGAGTCATGATGGTGATGCAGGTGGTCCCTGGCACTGCCCTAGTTCATGAGTCTTGCCAGGAATGCCTCTCATAACCCGAAATCATAACCTGAATTAAAGCCTAAGAGGATCTCCATTGGCCCGTGTTGTAGCGCTTTTCACCCCACCCCAATCTTCACCTCCCTCCCCTGCTCATCTCATCTCACACTACCTCAAAGCAATTCAGAAATTCTATCGAATTCTCTATAAAACTGCAAACCCAGTGTCCTTCGGTCTGTGGCCAAGTGCACATTGTCTTTCTTTTGGGTCTTCCCTACGAACCCTTGAACTAGATTCACAAGATTACTAAGATGTTTGAACGCAATGCACCATTTAGAATTCAAACTAAGCCGGGATCCTTGACACAGTGAAAAAAGAGAGGAAAGGAGAAGGGGACAGGGGAAGAGAGAGAGAGAGAGAGAGAGAGAGAGAGAGAGAGAGAGAGAGAGAGAGAGAGAGAGAGAGAGAGAAATCGATCACAGGAGGAGGGATCAAGATTCCAACTACTTCTGACTCTTCCAGGACCACCTCAGGAAGGAAGTCTGCCTTGACCCATGTGTTGGCAGGATACTTTCACGCCCACCCCACACATTCTGCGTGCTGTGGGGATGTTACGTACTAAAGGAGTCAGTAGAGGAAGCCATGAAGGTTTCACAAGCCGTGGGAGCAAAGGCAAAGTGGAGGAACTTTGGTCACCTTCTCCACAAAATAAGAAATTGACTCTGAAAACAAAAGTTGCTGATAAATACGGTCTTAAGTCAATTTTAATGAGACCAGACATTTGGAAATTGCGAGGGAGGGGAACCCAGCGGCATCAGTGTCCTGTGCTATGAGCAAAGGTGAAAAGGGGGGGGGATATGAAGGAACTTGTGCATTCCAGGTTTGTGTCCAAGGGTGTTCCTGTATCTTGTCAACTTTACACTGTGTGGACCACAGATTTAGGTTTGAGCCTGTGTCTTCACAGCAGCCTGCACATATGGTCTCTGTTGACATTAATCACCTTGCCTTGGGCAGGTATAGCTTTCTGCTAACAAGCACCTAGGCAGCTATCCACCCTAAAGTCCTCCATCCCTGTTTCAACAAAGTCCTCTGTGTCCTCAAGTTAGTTATAAAAAAAGTGCTTTTAGTGGTGTGGTTTGCCCAGCTTTCTTCCCTCCGGGCAGCCAGGCATTGCCAAGTCTTGCATGTGGCTCCCAGATGGGACATTTCATTAGAAAGTGGGATTCGGAAAGATGGATGAATTTTACTAAGGAGTTTATATTAGGTATTTTTCTCATTTATGTGGCAAAAAGCAACTGAAGGAAGGAACTACTACTGAGGGAAGTACTTATTTTGGCTCACAGTTTGGGGGTACAGTCGCCGTTGGCAGGAGGACAGTGGTAGTCGGCCACATCGTGTTACAGTCAGAAAGCAGGAAGAACAATGTGCTCAACCGTCTTTCTCCTTTTCCCTCTCTCTGTTTGGTCCATGGGACGTGCTGGCCCCCATCACGGTGGGTCATCCCTCCTTGGTGAATCTGGAAACCTGGGCACAGACGCACTTAAAAGTGTGTCTCCTAGGTGATTCTAGACCCAGTAAAGCCGACAATGAAATGAACTATCACAGGGTCTCACTAGTAAGGTATCAAAAGAATCTCCTTACAGAGCGGCCTCACTTACTTAATGGGGCACACATACGTCTTGTGGTTGACCTTTTTGTGTGTGTGAGGAGGGTCCAGGTTTCTCCACAGACTTGACTGGTCTTTCCAGAAACATTAGTTGCACAAAACTCTTCCTCTTACTTTGTACAGTAATATTTTGGTGTCTCTACAAAACCAACTGGAGTGTGTGCCCTCAGCGCTCTGAGCTTTACGTGTGTGCTGTTCATATTATTTTACATCTCTTGCAACTCCTTTCTCTCCAGGTAATCATCTGCCTTCCCTGCTCCTTGTCTCCCTCCTCCTCCTCACCCCAGGCAGCAAAGTCTTTCTACTCATCTGGAGGAATCTAAATCCACCTCTAATCTGACACCCCTTTGTATGTAATCATGTATTGGGATGTCTCTTCTCATGCATAACAAGTCTTGGCTAGAGATGGTGTTTGGTAATCCTAATGATCATAATGGAGATTAATTCACTGTGCATTCATAAAGGCCACTAAGGACCCAAGACAATTTTGCGAGCACGCAAAATTGCTGATAACAGTGGTATGAACAGAATAGTTGACTTGAATTTACTGGTGTCTCCTATAAAATCTTTGCTGGTACTGAGGAGTGTTTGCTAAGAGCACTCTTGTAAGAACTGTGGTTAGAAGCTGAGAAACTAATGGAGTCGGGCCCTGCCCATAGATGCTTTGAAAGTTCTGTTTGTTACATCTAAAAATCACAATGCTCAATTAAAGAAAATGAATGACGTATTGTGTGCTGTACTTCATGGTTGGAGCTAACCCATCACTTGGTGGTTTTACTACGAAAGGAAAGAGTGCACCCCCACATTGCTACAAAGGCATATTTTATTGTGTAAGAATGCAGATGGTCTCTATCTTAGAGTTTGATCTTGAACATTGCTTCATAAAATTTGCCGGAAACTCTTAGCTTCAACTGGTAAAAATTTCATATCCTAAAGTGGGAAGAGAGAGATTGAGTTAGATGCTTATTACATTGCTAAGGAATTTGGGGTCTTATTTTTAATCGACCTGTAAGCTTTTAAAAATACGCTTGTTTTTCACTCTATTTAAAAATATAATTGTTTTAAGGCATTAAACTATCCTATTGAAACCTCATAATAATTATACTTGCAAAGTGAAAGCACTCAGACTTTTCTGATTCAAATGTAGGTTTCTTCCTTTCTTTTGCATGTGTATATGTGTGTGTACATTGAGTTCATGTGCGTGTGTATTCATGTCCATGTGTTTTTTTTGTGTGTGTGCATGTGTGTGTGTGCACGCATATGCACATATGCATGCAGGCCCAAAGTTGATGTCAGGCATCTTTTTCGGTCACCTTTACTTTAAGGCAGAGTTTCTCAGCTGAACCCAGAGCTTCAGAATTAGCAAAGTTAGCCTACTTGTTTTGGGGATTCCTTGGATTTGCCTCCTGAGGGCTGGATTACAAGTGGCCGCTGTGCTTGCCTGGCTTTCGCACAGATTCTGGAGATCAGAACTCTAGAACTCATGCTTGTGGGGCAAATACCTTATGAACTGTATCCATAGTCCACATGCAGGCTTTTCTATAGGTATTAGCTAGATGTCACCTCACGGAACTCTGTCCCTCATTATGTCTTTTAATATCAGCTCAGCGCTGCTTTTGCCTAGCCCACGGTGTCACAGCCTGTGACAATCCAGGCCTCCCTGGGACTTTGTGAAAGCTTTGGAAAGTTTACTCTCCCTTCTCCTCTATTTCTAAGCTGATCTAAGACAACTCTAAGTCAACCAGAGCTCATGGATTTCCACTCAGGTGCAAAAGTCTCTTCCTAACACGTTTCTTGCGAGTGCTTTTGGCTTTGCTGTTTGTCTCATCTTTTGCCTCTGCCCACTACGCTTGTAATTCTCTTTCACGTCATCTTCCTTAAATCCTGGTTCTTTAGGGTATTGGCTTCTATTCTGAGATCTTGCAAAGGGCATGATTCCTTGAGCTCTGTCTTCAGATGCAGGTAGAATGGACACAGCACAGTGTTCCAAGGAGTCATCCTGGTCCTCCTTCTGGTACTCAGACACCCACCCTAACACAGAGGCACCGGGGCAGGGAGTCTGCAGGGTCAGGGATGCTCTCATTGGGGGGGGGGTGTCCTGCTTACCCCCTGCTGTATTGCAGGTGCCTTAGAAGATCAAGTTCCCTGATCTCATTCTGGCCTCCAGAGGCCTGCGCGGGTGTCTCTTTCACCTTCCTCTCCTCTTCCGGACTGACACATTGAAGAGCGGACTTTCCCAGGTTTCAGAGATGGCTGGAGGCAGCTGTTGAACGCAGATTTGCAGGCAAAGCAGAGGGGTCAACATGCACCTGGCCAAGGCCCTTGTGGTGTGGGAGAAATCAGAAATATGAGGAAAGGAGACATGGGCCACCGTCCATATGGGCTGGGGTGTAGATGAGGCCAGGCCGGATGGCCCTGAACAGCCACATTTCACCAAAAGACTTCCAGTTGTGTAATCTGAATTCTCATGAATGAGAGTACATTCTAACTAAAAGCAGAGAACATATTTTATTCATCTGTTAGTTTGAATTATGACTTTCAAATATTTAGACATTTCCTTTCCATTTCTGCTTTCGCCTAAGGGCTACCAATACATAGGGCTGGCCTGCTCTACCGAAAAAGCATTTCCTTTACTGGTTGCTCATACTGTAAACATTTTGCCCATCTAATGGTATGTGAAGTTACTAAAAGCAGGAAGCATTGGATTTAAGAGCAGAGTGGAGTGGTTTCAAATCACCACAGTGTATTAATATTGCTAAACTAGTCATTCGTAAACAATGGAGACCTTCATAAGTAAGATACATTAAAAAGCCAAATGCAACTATGGCTATATATCCTTTAATAAATTAACATAGTTTTTAGATGATAAAGATTATATATATCTTGGCATGAGAAACAAGTGACAGAATAGTGTAGATTAAAATGAGATCTTTGTTTTAAAAAGTGTATTTCATGAAAAAATGGAAAGAATATATACATTAAGATGTGTTATAGAGATAGCATTCCTTCTTACACATGTATATTCTGTATAAATAAGCATATGTAAAATTTTAATATGTGATTGTAAGTATAAAATGATAAACTACATAAAAATAATATACTTACTTTTCTGTATTAAATGTGTAATGTTTTGTTCACATAAAGTTAAAATTATTCAGGAGGTATATTTGAATGCTAGCATGGTAGCATATATTGGATTTCTTTCGCTGTTATCCATATAACAATGAGATGATTGTTTTGTGCTATGGTCAGCTCAAGGAAAATCTTTGTAGAGGATCCGATGTGCAGGGCAAGGGAGACTACTTCTGAGTTTATGCAATATTATGTTTAATGTAATTCCAACTCTAAGTGAGGTCAAGGATCAAGTCAACACACAGCTGATGCAATAACACATGCTTTTCCTTTTGTCTGAGCCTCCCGTGCTGAGATATTTGTTTCTTATAAAGAAGACAGTGGACTCAGATTGCGTGTGTGTGTGTGTGTGTGTGTGTGTGTGTGTGTGTGTGTGTGTATGCAGATTTTCAAAAGAAATTAGTCACTAAACAAAATGGTGGAACATACTTAGAAACATGTTTCCTAAAATAAAGGAAAGTTTATGAAGGTAGGATTTCCTGAGAACATAGTTCACAGACTCACTAACGTTTTCTTGAGTGGTTCTCACAAACAAACATAATTTGGAGTTTTCCATTGTTCTTACTAAAAGGATTAAAATACTTAGTTTTAAAAAATATTTTTGGCTAATGTACCTCTAACAACCCTTAGTAGAGTCCATGTTTTTACAAAATGTTGATGTCCACAGCCATTGCACTTACAGGTTAAGGAATGGTCTACAATGTGTTTTTTTTTTCCATGAATGTTTGTAAAAGCTTTGGTTCCCCCAAAATTAGCAGTCAATGGTCTCTTATTAGAGAGACCCTTAAACTGGTTAAACATGGAATGTAGGAGAGTCAATTAACTCATTACTTCAATTATTGTTAATTACTCAAAGATTTCCCAACTTCCCCCTTGAAATCATTGTAGCATATAAAGTGCTTAGTGTTTTTGTCAAACGACCAGCTCTCTGTGGAGAGTTCTTTTTTGTTCCGCTGTGTGCAGCAGGAGTTGTTGGAAGGCAGGGTGGGTATCAATACAGCAGGAACTGGCTGTCAGGAGAAGCAGGGGTGTTGGTGTGGGTCCTGAACTTGCTCTCGGATTCTTATATCAAACACACCTGGTATTTTAGTTTCTCTTCTGTTGCTATGTTTAAATGCTCTGACCAAACCCACTACGGGGATAAAGTATTTATTTTAACTTATGTTTCTGGAGGGATAGAGTGCATTATGGGAGGAAGGCAAGACAGCAGGAGCATGAAGCCGGCTGATCACATTGTACCTTGAGTCCTCGGTTAGGAAGCGGAGAGGGAACAGGAAGTGGGAACTCAAATCTGGACCCCGGTAACATGCTTCCTTCAGCAAGGCTCTACCTCCTAAAAGTTCCACAACTTTTCCAGACAGTGTCAGAAGTTGGGGACTGAGTGTTCAAATATGAGCTTATGAGGGACATTTTTACATTCAAACCACAATGCCTAGTCTGCATACTAATTCTGTTAGTTACTGACTCAACTGGGCAACTACTGGTGATTTTCTTGACCATCATAAGCTTTGATAAAAAGAAAACAGTAAAATCCACCCTCCCGAGTAGGAATGTGGATTCTGAAAAATATGTGTTGAGTGTCTGGCACATAGTTGAGGTAGAATGGAAATTCTCACGAAAGCAGCCAGAAGCAGCCAGAAGCGACAGAAAGCAGAGGGAAGGAAATGGTAGTGAAAGTGAGCAAGGAACAATTCCCAAGGGTGTGGTAAAGACCCTTTGTATTGAGAAGACCTTATTCAAAAGCGATCATATTCTTCTTGGAAGAGTCGCCAACAGAGTAGACTACAGGGAACCATTAGAGGTTCAGAGTTAAGAAATACACTAAAAAGAATGAACTCAGCTCAAAGTCTGGTGCTATAGCTGTTAGGAGATTAAGATCCGAGTGAGAAACAAGGAAGGTATGGCAGTGGTTTGAGTAAAACAATGTAGTTAGGCAAATCAGGAAGGACGTTAGAATTAATCTACTCCAATTCACTTAATTGGCAAGTGTGATGGTTAAATACAAGAGTCACTGTGATAACTGCAGGTTGAGTTTTGGGCGCGTGTGCGAGGAACTGATATTTAAGACAAGCCTTTGAGAAAGACTGAATTGTGTAATTTATGTGTGAGACCCAGCCCATGATGGGTTTACTTTCCCAGAACAGACCAGAAAGAAGAGTTCCACTCTCCCTTTCGCTCTGCGCTTGTGAGCTCGTCTTCCCTGTTGCCGCCCGTTCTTCCCTGACATTAGAATCCAGCTTCTTCTCCAACACGACTAAAGTTCAGAGACTTTCCAGGAATCCTCCTGTCTTCAGCACAGACTGGAGACTGTTGAGATAGATAGTCAGCTCCTGCACTGGGCACCTACAGGCAGCCATTGTTGGATTACCTAGATCTTATCTCTTTATAGATATTTGAGAACCCTGACTAATACAGCAAATAAAGAAAAGCCAACACCCTCCATACTTTCCTGAGTCACACAAAAAACGTGAGGGAGACAGGAGTAGAACTCTAGTTTTCTGTTCCTGTTCTACTTTGTGTACAGGTCTCCTGAACTATAGCCTGGCGAACATTTGCTGGGACTTATGATGCATTTTAGCAAATGGCACCACTGTTATTAAGTGAGACTGCTGTCAGCAGATGGTTATCTCTGAGCACATTTTCTGCTATTTGACTGCAGTCAACTGGGAATTTGAGAAGAATAGCCATTTTTAGTAAAACGGTCACTTGTGGATTAGAAGAGAGAAACTGGCTATAGACACTTGACTTTGCATCCTTAAGGGAACGTCAGCTGTGTGTGGTTCGTTTTTGGAGGCTAGAAGATTTGTGTGAATGTGGATTAAGCCATTTTCTTTTGAAGGAAGGGCATATTTCTTATGGGTTCAAGAGAGAACACGCCTCTTTTGGTTGATAGAATCGAGATTAGAAATAGTATACATAATTTCACTAAGACTGAAATGATTATTAGTCACCAGAAACTGAACCAAATTCACCTTTATTCTGAGACTATGATAGTTAATAACATATTGTGTCTTGATAATCCTTGTAACATTGCTGGATTGTGGATAGAATAATTAGGTAGAGTGAGAGGATAGCAATTAGGTAGAGTGAGAGGAAGCATTTCATACTGAATACCTTACTTAATTGAAGTACCACATTTTGTGTCCAAAATAAACCAAGTTATGGTAATTCACATTGCCCTGAGTGTATCTGTGCATGTCAGTGGGAATCTGGGGGAATGAGTTTTTCTTTCTGGGCGATAAATCAATTTGATATCACTCTGGGAACTCTGTAAATTCTAACATGGACGCATGTTCTCGATGAGAGCCCAGATGCCGTAAATCCAGACGAGCTACAAAATTGATTTTTATGTTTAAGTAGAATGGATTTTTTTCCCCTGACCACTGAGCCAAAAATCTCTGTTCTACACTGAAATGAAGTCTATCTCTGGGCATGTTCTTCTTCCTGCAGCTGATAACATCTCCCCTTAAAAGCATTTCTAATAACAAAGGAATTGTTTCTTCCTTATACAACATTTATGAAAGATAAGAAAAAAGATGAAAGGATGTGAAATGAGACAGAACAACCATCAATAATGTTAATAAAGATTTAAACTTCTGGATGTCTCCAATTAGAAAAAGCTCAAATCCTCAAACCTAACTTATTTTCAGTATTAAAACACAGTATCGGTGGATAGCCCTTCTCTCCCGAGAGAGCTTTAGTTAAACAAACCCTTGATTCTTCATGAGCTTCTTGAGAGAAATGGGCATTCCTTTTTAACTGTACATCTGAGAGTTATTTGGCTTCAATTTTAGCCCTATTGCTTTTGTAGCACAAGGTAATATATATTTTCGGCCAGATTTCTGGGGGTTGATTTGATTCCTTGCTTTCTTCATTGGGAAGATTCATTACAATTTTGTAATCGGTGTTGGTTTCAAAAGAAAAGATGTGGACAAAGCATTCCACTCAGTTCTTGAGAACTGCTGCATCCAGGAACTCACTGCAGTGAGACTTGTCCTTACCAGACCTGCATATGACTGACATAACAACATGCCCCCATAGACTAACAAGGATCTCAGGAGAAATAATTAAATGCGGTGGGAACCTTAGGGGCTGGGGCTAGACAAGTAAGGGGAAGTGGCCCTATCAGTGAATCTGCCTGAGGAGGGGCCACTTGGTTTGTCACAGTGGCCTGAAAACCCGCTGGAGCAGAAAATCCAGAGGAAACTCTGGGATTCAAAGGATCAGACAGGCAGGAGGTGGGAGGGAGTGGGATGGATTGGTGTAGGAAAGCAAGGGAAAGAGGAAGGAGGAAAAGGGGAGAAGGGGAAGGGAAGGAGAAAGAATAATCACTTGGTAAGCCTGTAAAACTAGAAAAAATATATGAAAAAGAAATGATGTGTAGATAGATACCTTAAGCAGAGACGCAAACCTAAATGAGTAGTAAAAACACTAGGTATACATGATTAAGAAAAACATAGTTCTGATTCTAAATGCACATGATAAAAAAAAGCATCACCTCCAAATGCAGGTCTTTCTTGTGGGCTGGGGAGAAAGAAGATGGCTGAGTTGGCAGGGGCTTGGACACAGCGGGAGGCCCTGAGTTTAGATCCCTAGCTCCCACATCAACAGCCTGGAACAGTAGTAGCACACATCTGTCACCCCAGGACGGGGGAGGTGAGTGCAGGAGGCTCCCTGGAGCTTGCTGGCCCAACTGGTAAGTTCCAAGTATAGTGAGCGATCCTGCCACAGTAAGATGGAGAGAGCTTGAGGAAGCTACCTGATGCCCACCTGCAGCCTCTGCACGCATCCACACGTGCACACGTTCACACACACATGCACATGTGTGCAGTGCACACACACAAATCACACACAAGCAATTTTAAAAAGTGATTCATTCTTTTGCAAAATATGAATGTGGCAGTATAGCTATCATTTTGAGTACAAAACTGTTTTTGAAAAAAGTTACTTTCTTCTGGATAAATAGAATACAGTTGAGTGGAGGTAACAGAGAGAAATAGAGAGAGAGAGAGAGAGAGAGAGAATATGTGTAGAGAGAAAAGGGAGAGAAGAAGGAGGGAGAGAGGAAGCCTATGGTGTGGTCCATTCCATCTTTACCATCTGGGTAAGGAGGCTGGGATTGCTCAAAGGCTTCCCCAGATGGAGCTGGCATCCGAGCCCGTCACCCTTGCTTCTTGACCCGCTCTCCTGTCAGCATGATCTGTGTCTATAAGGAAATGTCTAGGCATTTTCTCTTCTGCTTGGAGTTGGTAGTTTAGGGTTTAAATTCTCCTTTATGGGCTCAGTATTTGAAAAGGATCTGTAGAGGATGCAGATGGAGGTAAGTGAGGAGTGCTTCCTGGGGACAGGAGTCATTCTTCCCAGCAGCACTGTAGACAGGTATTGCTGCAGCAGTTGGCTTCAGAAGAGCAGCCCAAGGACCACAGGGACAAGGGGGCAGGAGGGACACGGAGGTGTAATGGGCGCCGGTGCCCAGTGGGCGGCTGGCAGCACGAGAGTTAACAGAGAGGCTGCTCAGGGACTCTGGAGGTGGGGGGTGGGGACCTTACTGACTCTGTGTCCCTGTACCTAGGTAGGCCCCGTGCTTACTGTCAGGAGAGGAAGTACAGCTTCCAGAAGACTTGGAATCCCGATGGTGGAAAGGCAGCAGCAGAACTTGTCAATATGTTTTCTGCTATTGAGAACGATGTGCTTTCTTTGGGATGTGTACTTTCTCAGTCATTAGTCACTGAGTAAAGTTGGAGGGAGTCGGCAAACTTATTTACTGCGAAATTTCCAGAGTTGGAAAAACACAGGAAGTCAATAAATATTGGCTCAATACATGAGTTAATCATCACAGACCCACTTGGAATCCTAGAAGGGGAACTACATGACCAGACAGGAAGAAGCAGAATTGAGACCTGCCTGTGACCAGGGTGCTCACTGATGTCCTGTCCCGCCCCTCCCTGGCTGGAGGAGAGACAGCCCCCCTCCCCCCCCCAGTAAACTCTACCCGGATGCAGACTGCACTGCCGTAAAAGACTTAAATCAATATTTGACAAAGTGGGCATGGATTTTTTGTTTTTGAGTGTTTTTCACTAATATCCTTTTTTTTCCCTATTTAAAGGCCAAATTTAAAGACCTTTTGGGGGCTCTGGAAGCAGATACTGATTTCAGGTTGGCCTTAAGTGATTATTCAGAAGTCATCAAGGGAAGCACCACGGTCATTACCACTGAGCATTAAGTCAAGGGCCCAAGATGAAGGGCATTTCCGTGGGACTAGCATGGACATAATTGCTGGATGGACACTGGTCTGGGTGATACGCAGACAGTCACATCCTTGTTAGGGGTCCGTGATTTCTTGTCTCTTCTCATCCTTCTCTGTGAGCACTACCTCAGAACTCAGTAAGCGTTTTCCAGTGAATTCTGTCTTTGATCATGTATCTACCAGTATTTCAGCTATTCCCTCTGCTAGTGGTTCTCATTCCTTCACCCCTCTCCCCATCCCAACCCTCATCCAAGCATGAATTCGGAACCTCCTACTCTCTTTGGTACCACTTCTTTAGATGTCCCTAGCTCTTCTATTAATAAGTCTCCAGGCACAACAATCTCACTGTGGTTCATTCTTCCCCACCCCCAATATCCCCCTTGTGTGAGTTTCTCAAGAATTTTTCCTTTCCATCTTCTACCTGAATCAGAGTAACCACTACTTTATTTTTTTAACACTATTTTGAAAGATAAGGAGACCAAATTGAAATCTCCAACCTTGAACTTCCATGCTAGGTGCTTTATTTAAGACAACATTTCATCTTCAGCACTGTCCTGACGTATGAATGTTGACAACTTTTAGAGTCAAAGAAACAGACCTCTTGGCTGAGTAAATCACAAATATATATACTGACTATTTCACAGGAGAGCTGCACCAGGGTTGCCTGAGTAATCACTTCTCAATGACTACCCTTCCTCCTGAATCAATTTTTTTCTAGACATATTGTGGCCACTTCCTGAAATGCTACTTTTACCATTTCTTCCTTCTTCAAAACTCCCTGTGGCGCTCCACTATCTCCGATCAGAGTTCCACAGTCCTCTGAAAAATTACACAATCCGTGGCCCCAGGCAACCCAGTGTGGGCTTCTCTGAGACAGCCTGCTTTTTGTGTCCTAGTTCTCCAAAAATAATCCACATATTTTGAGTGCTGAAGTTTTTCCTTGTGTTATCCTTTCACTTGGAAACTTTTTCTTTGGTTAGACATCTAGTCAATTCTTACTTCCCTCCATAAAGACTTCAAACTATTCTCTGCTCTCTTACCTTCTAATGTACTGCTGGATTACTGTTTACATTATTCTCTTTAGACTTTGCTTGTAAGTTATTTTTTAAAATTTTATTTGTATTTTTACACAAGTACAATGAATTCACCGTTTTCTCTTCATAGCACTTAGTTCCATCCCCATTCCTTCTCCAATTGAAAAAAAACTAGTTTTTTTTCTAACTAGTTTCTCTCTTACTTCCATTTCTTCTTGTGTGTGAGGCCCACCGAGTTTCATTAGGGTTGACTATGTTAGCATGTACCTGGGCACACTTTATCAGTGGGTTCGACCCTGAAGGAAGTAATTTACCTTCTCCAGCCTTCTTTTTTTTAATTTATTTCCACTCATACAAACTTAATAGGTACACCAGTCCCCTCCCTCCCTCCACCCCTCCCTGGACCCCCTTGCTCCCTCTCTCCTTTTCCTCTTCCTTTCCCCCCTTCCCTCCCTTTCTCCCAGTGCCTCCTCCCCCCCCATCCCTGGAGCATCCTTTAATGTGCATGTCAAACTTTCCTCTGGGTTCTCCTCTCTGATGAGGTGTAAGGACTCAGTGGCATTTCCTAGAACCCTTTCCTGTGTTCCCCTTAAGCTTAGGAACACTACTGTGACTGTCAGTCCCTAGCCTCCAAGGATCCTAGTGCCTTTAGTCCATGCTAGACTTTGAGGGGTCAATAATGTGTTGGACATAGCGCAGGGCATGCAAAGTCCTATTATGATTGCTTCGGCCCTAACGCGTGTGGAGTATCTTGCATATCATTACTCCTCCCATCCTTGTGCTCTTAGAATCTTACTGCCCTCTCTTCCGCAAATTTCCCTGAGCTTCAGGATGGGGAGAGATTAGGCTGGCCTAGTTCCAGGTGGTTGATATAGAGACTCTGATGTCCTGAATTATGGTTTGTTAATTTTTTTTTTCAGTTTTGCTGCTCCTGCAATGCCTTGGGTCCATCCTGATGGGTATTGGATGTCACCCCTGACCAGAGACAAAAAGCTGTTAAATTAGAATCTTATTGTAAGAGTATATTCAGTAGGAGACTGAGGTGGGGGAGAGGTCAGCCTCCCATTTGCAAAATGGTTACTTTCTATCTGCCAGACTATATGCCTTCCCTTTCTGGTAAGATCATACCCTATCAGTTGCAAATGATCAGGAAGGAAAGTCTGTGAACTTAACCAGATGTCTCATTACTTACTTGAAGTCCTTGATGGTGGCCTATTATCTCTGCTGTAGCATGATCCTCTCTCTCCTTGTTTCTGGCGGGGCCCTCCTTCCCCTTCCCTCCTGTTTATAATCTTTGCAATTACTGTAGGTATTACAGAGATTTATCTTTGAGTGTGCCTCTGAGTGGGTTTGGTACTAGGATCCACCTATTAGGGAGTACATATGGCGCTTAATTTTCTGTGTCTTTCTCCAGCCTTCTTAACCCTCAGTAGGGTGGTGCTTCTTAAAGTCTTCCCCTTTCCAACATGAAATATGGCCAGGTCTTGTAAAAATAAACACAATCTCAGTGAGTTTGTGGGTACAGCATCCATGTTCAGAGACACTCTTTGGTAGGACCCTTTCTCATCTTCTGGCTCTAAATTCTTACCACCACCCTCTTCTGTGATGTTCCCTGAGCCGCCTGGCAGAGAAGGGCTGATATTGATATCCTGTGTAAGGCTTGTTTTCTGCACTTTGGCCAATTGTGATTCTTTATATTAAAAGCCTTCCATTACAAAAGGAAACTTCTTGGCCAAGGGTTGATGGGCATAATGGTTAATACTTAGAAAGCAGTTTGATATGTCCAGATATCAAAACAATAGTAGTTTGTTTTTCCATAAGACCTATGATCTCCCCATCCGTACATTCTTAGCCTGGTTTACAGTATCAGGCACGAGTTTCCTACTGAAGACAGGGCCTTTAGTCTAATCAGAAAGCAGTCACCCCCCCCCCACAGCATCCATCCCACTAATGCACCAATGGCACAACTTGCCGGGGTGCTCGTTGTTGGAGCTCACAGGATTCATAGCCGGGTAAGACTGTCAATGGCTTTTCTCTCCCAGCTGCACAGGATTCTTCAGGTGCCATGAAAGTCACCAGAAAGAAGCTTCCAGATGAGTTCTAACTTTTCTCTATCACAGGCCATTTCGGACTATGATTTTGCTATCACAGCTATGAATGTATCTTCTTTTCATGTGTGAGTATGTGGTGTTTGGAGTATGTGACATATGTGAATGTGTGTGGGAGCCTGTGTGGAGGCTGCAGGCCAGTGTTGGCTTCTTCCTCTAACACTGCACCACATTTTTTTTTTTTTTTTTTGAGATAGGATCTCACTGGACCTCAGTGACTGAGCAAGACCGGTTTGTATATAACCTAGACTGGCTTCAAACTCGCTGTGTATCCAAGGATGGTGTCATGGTTTGAAATGTGTCCCCCACAGTCTCATGTGTTTGGCGAGGTCATGGCACCTTGAGAGGTGGAGCCTTGCTGGAGGAAGGTGGCCTGAGGTGGATTAGTCCTTCCTACCTCTAGGAGAAGTCTGCTTCTGCAGCAAGCAGTCTTGCAGCTCTTAGCCTCCAACATCTCCGCAGTGATGTGGCCTCCTCCAGCTTTGGCCAGCCAGCCACGCTGCCTCCGCTTTGAAAGACTTTATCTCCCTTCTGGAACCGGAAGCTGAATAAATCTCCTCTCTTTTTCTTGCTCTGCTGTGTGGTTTGACCCTTTCTCACATGAAATGCGGTGCTATTTAATTTTAAAAGCTAAGAGATAACAAATTGCCAGTCATCAGGGTCCTTCATGGATGGTTTCAGACTGTTGAGCAAGCTGTATTTGAACGGCTGGTAGGGCTTGTCTCTGTTATACAAATCACATAGGATTCAGGATCGACACTCCAAGTATCAATCGACCCTTCCTGTAGTGAACTGAGATTTAGGAGTATTGAAAATAGATTCTAAGATTTCTGTGAAGCATATTTTTGTTTGACGGCATTTTATTTGCTTATAACAATCGATTACAGTAAAATAGCATTCAATAGGGCAGTTGCAGTAGATGTTTCATTTTCTTTAGCACTTTTGAAATGGTTTTGCTTTTCAGTTGGATGAGCACACAGTCCTTATTTTAATTACTATTTGTGAATTGCATTCTCCTCTACCTTACTTTGTTGGTTCTTTCCGATAGTCTTCTCCATACTCATAGAGAAAACTGTTCCAATAAGGCAAAATCCAGGCACAGGTTAAATATGCACAAAAATGCTGGAAATAATTTGAAACAGTTTTGTGGTTTGAAACTAGAAATAGCATCCATAGTAACCAGACTGACATCATTCATTCATTAAATGTGTACTTAGTAGGATCCTGGAATTTTCTAGATGGGCTAGATATTGTATTAGTGTGTGTGTGTGTGTGTGTGTGTGTGTGTGTGTGTGTGTGTGTGTGTGTGCGTGCCTGTAGAGGTTCAAGGGTGACACTGGAAATCATCTGGGACTGCCCGACTTCCTTACTGCTTTTCTCTGGGGTTTCCCACTCTCCTCCAAGACTGAAATTATAGGATACTGCCATATCAATCTGAATTGTTTCTTAATGCGGGATCTTAGGATATTGTGGAGAAATCCGGAGCACAGAATATGGAAGGAAGACCATCACATATGGAGGATGCCTTTAATCCCCACTCTATTGGATCAGCTTCCCTCCATAGCAAAACATTGCATACGACTTTCAGTACAGAGAAGTTAAAAGGAGCAGTCAAAAGTGATTTCAAAACTAAATTACTTTGAAAAAGATAAGGGTCTTTAACCACCAGAGCATTTCTGGCTCTTTAGAGATAAAAATATTTTTTAGTCTATATGAACTATTGCTCTGTACTTTGTAGGACCATTACTAAAGGAGCAATTTTACTCTCTGAAAAGAAAAGCCTTATTAGGCATTAGGAACGAGATTATTAAGCAGACAGCGTTCATAAATGTCTGGATCACCTACTTCTGCATTACATAAGAGACACTGGCTGTGGTTCATGCACGTTTGGGCCCTTTTATTTTATCAACAATTAAGCTGGTGGCTGCAGTGGAGGTCAGAGGATGCGGCGGATGTCAGAGGATGTGGTGGAGGTCAGAGCATGCACTGGAGGTCAGAGCATGCACTGGAGGTCAGAGCATGCACTGGAGGTCGGAGGATGCAGTCTCCCCGTGCACATCAGCCAGCAGCCTTAAGGAGAAATGTCAGACAAGTGGCTCCCCTTCCCAGATGCCTCCAAGTAAACAACGATTAAAATAAACACCATAGCAGATGCAGGAAAACCTTGCTGACTTTGACTGCTGTCATTCAACTCCCCACGGACATGATCGGCGCGGGCCAGCAGCCACAACCCCTGTTCCCTGTGATTGATCACCTGTCCTCCCAGTGGTCGGTGGCAGTGTCCTTGTGAGACAGTGAGCCCCGTCCTCAGAGGTTCGAGGGGCTCGAGGGATGCTGCTAGAATTAGAGGATGAGATATCTTGTTGTGACCTCTCTAGATCAGTACAGAATATAACATTTTCGATGCAGTTTTTCTTCCCAGCTTTTAGTAAGATGATGTTTTGATATATGTGTTTTTGTGCACTGATAAAATCAAGCCAATGAGCAAACCCATACCTCGCATCTTTATCTCCCCCCCCCCCCGTGGTACAAACATTTAGGATCTATTCTGTGATTTTTGCATCATCTGAACTTACCACACAGTGTAACCTAACCCCAGCACACAGCCATCCTGTCTAACTTCAGACCCATTGACAGTGAACATCTTTGCTCCCTTTCCCACTTCCTCCCATAACAACCACTATTCGACTATCTGCTTTTATGAGCCCCACTTTGGAGGATGCTGCACATAAGTAAGATCATGTAGTGCTGTCTTTTTACCTGGATGATTCCATGTAGGACAGTGTACCCAATTTCAGCCCTCTGGTCACAACAGGATTCTCTTCTTTTTTAAGGTTGAATTGTATTCCATTGTGAAAAGAGTATATGTAGATAGTATATATATTATGTTTTTTAAATTATTTCTGCTCATACAAACTTAACAGGTACACCGGTCCCCTCCCTCCCTCTACCTCCCCCCGACCCCCCTGCTCTCCCCTTCTCTCCCCCCTCCCTTCCCATACCCCAGTGCCTTCCCCCCCAATCCCCAGAGCATCCTTTAATGTGCATGCCAAAGTCTCCTCTGGGTCTTCCTCTCCGATGAGGTGCAAGGAGCCAGGGGCATTTCCCAGAACCCTTTCCTGTGTTCCCTTTAAGCTTAGGAACACTACTGTGACTGTCAGTCCCTAGCCTCCAAGGATCCTAGTGCCTTTAGTCCATGCTAGACTTTGAGCCTCCAAGGATCCTAGTGCCTTTGGTCCATGCTAGACTTTGAGTTGTTTACTTGGAGGCATCTGGGAAGGGGAGCCACTTGCCTGACGTTTCTCCTTAAGGCTGCTGGCTGATGTGCATGGGGAGACTGCATCCTCCAACCTCCAGTGCATGCTCTGACCTCCAGTGCATCCTCCGGCCTGAATAATGTGTTGGACATAGCGCAGGGCATGAAAAGTCCTATTATGATTGCTTCGGCCCTAACTTGTGTGGAGTATCTTGCATATCATTACTCCTCCCATCCTTGTGCTCTTAGAATATTATTGCCCCCTCTTCCACAAATTTCCCTGAGCTTCAGGATGGGGAGAGATTAGGCTGGCCCAGGTTCAGGTAGTTGATATAGAGTCTCTGATGTTCTGAATTATGGATTGTTGATTTTTTTTCGGTTTTGCTGCTCCTACAATGCCTTTGGCTCCATCCTGATGGGTATTGGATGTCACCCCTTGCAGTCCTTGATGGTGGGCTATTTTCTCTGCTGTAACATGGTCCCTTCTCTCCTTGTTTCTGGTGGGGCCCTCCTTCTCCATCCCTCCTATTTATAATCTTTACAATTACCATAGGTATTACAGAGATTTGTCTTTGAGTGTCTCTAAGTGGGTTTGGTACTAGGATCCACCTATTAGGGAGTATGTACAGCGCTTAATTTTCCGTGTCTGGGATATTTCACTCAATATAATTGTTTCTAATTCCATCCATTTCCTGGCAAATTGAATTAATTATCATTTTTGATGGCTGAGTAGTATTTCATTGTATAAATGTACCTTATCCACTTGTCAACTGTTGGACATTTGGGTGATTCCATGACTTTGCTATTGTAAACGGTGCTGCTATGAACATGGTCGTGCTTGTGCTATCGAGGTGAATTTTTGCTGTATGGGAGGTTATTCCCAAAAGTGGTATAGTAGAGTCATATGACATTTCAATCTTTAACTTCTTTAAGAATTGCCAGATGGCTCGCCAGAGTGGTTGTATGAGCCTGCATTCCACCAGCAATGTAGGAGAGTTTCCCTCTCTCCACATCCTCTCCAGCACTTGGTGTTGTTTGTATTGTGAATTTTTGCCATCCTGACAGGGGCGAGATGATATCTCAGGGAAGTTTTGATTTGCATTTCCCTGATAGCTAAGGATGTGGAGCATTTTAAAAGATATTTGTTAGACATTTTAATTTCGTCCTTGGTAAAGTTTCTTTTAAGTTCCGAGGCCCATTTTTTTTAATAACATTTTTATTATTATTTCTGCTCATACAAACTTAATAGGTAGACCAGTTCCCTCCCCCCTCCTCCTCCCCCCGAACCCCCTGCTTCCCCTCCCTCTCTCCCCATCTCCCAGTACCTCCCCCCCCCAATTCCCAAAGAGTCCTTTATTGCGTATGCCTAACTCTCCTCTTGGTCCTCCTTTCTGATGACGTAAAAGGACCCAGTGGCATTTCCCTGAACCCTTTCTCGTGTTCCCCTTAAGCATAGGAACACTACTGTGGCCATCAATTCCTTGCCAAGGCCCATTTTTTAATTGGCCCATTTGTTTCCTTGGTGTTTAGTTTTCTAAGTTCTTTGTGCACTCTGGATAATCGAGCTCTATCCAGATATGTGGTTAGTGAAGATTTTCTCCCATTCTGTGGGTTGCCTTTGTGCTTGAGTTACAATCTCTTTATCTGAATAGAAGCTCTTTAATTTCACAAGATCCCATCTGTTGAGTGTTGGTTGTAGTGACTGTGCTACTGGATGTCCATTTAGGAACTGTTGGCCTAGCCCTACCCTTTCAACTATGGTTTTTATAGTCTCTGGCCTTATATCGAGGTCCTTGATCCATTTGAAATTAATTCTTGTACATGGTGACAAGTACGGGTCCAGTTTTAATCTTCTGCATGTGGATATGCAGTTTGCAAGCACCATTTGTTGAAGATGCTGTTTTTTTTCATTGGATTTTTTGGGCCCCTTTGTCAAAGATCAAATGGCTGTAGTTGTGTGGGCTTATATCTGGGTCTTCAACCCTTATCCATTGATCTGTGTGTCTATTTTGGAGCCAATACCAGGCTGTTTTTACAACTATAAAATTTGTAGTATAGACTACTACTATAAGATTTGTAGTATAGACTAAGGTTTGGTATGGTTATACCTCCAGCAGTGTTTTTGTTACTCAGGATTGTTTTTGCTATCCTGGGTCTTTTGTGCCTCCATATGAATTTTGAGATTGTTTGGTCAACTTCTTTAAAGAATTGCTTTGGGACTTTAATTGGTATAGTATTGAAACTGTATACTGCCTTTGGTAGGATGGTCATTTTTATGATGTTGACTCTGCCAATCCAGGAGCATGGGAGGTCTTTCCACCTTCTGGTGTCTTCTGCAATTTCTTTCTTTAGGGTTTTAAAGTTTTCATTATAAAGGTCTCTTACTTCCTTGGTTAGGTTTATACCAAGGTATTTCATTTTTTAGGGGCTATAGTAAATGGGATTGTTTCTCTCAGGGCTTTTTCACTTCTTTCATTCTGGGCATATAGGAAGGCCACTGATTTTTGCACATTTATTTTGTATCCTGCCACTCTGCTGAACTTCTGTATTAGTTCCAGGAGCTTCCTGGTGGAGTTTTTGGGATCACTCAGGTATAAGATCATGTCATCTGCAAATAGAGATAACTTGACTTCTTCCTTGCTAATTTGAATCCCTTTTATGTCCCTTTCTTGTCTTATGGCTCCAGCTAAGACTTCAAGTACAATATTGAATAGAAATGGTGAGAGTGGACAGCCTTGTCTAGTTCCTGATTGAAGTGGGAATGCTTCAAGTTTTTCCCCATTGAGTATAATCCTTGCTGTGGGCTTGTTGTATACAGCTTTTATAATATTGATAAAGGTACCATCTATTCCAACCTTCTCTAGGGTTTTGATCATAAAGGGCTGTTGGATCTTGTCAAAAGCTTTTTCTGCATCTATCGAGAGTATCATGTGGTCTTGGACTTTGGACTGGTTTATATGGTGAATTACATTTATTGATTTGCATATGTTGATTCAACCTTGTGTGTTTGGGATAAAGCCTATTTGATCCCCATGGATGATCTTTTTGATATGTTTTTGAATCTGATTTGCTAAGACTTTGTTGAGAATCTTTGCGTCTGTGTTCATCAGAGAGATTGCCCTATAGTTTTCTTTTTTAAGTGTATCTTTATTAGGTTTTGGGATTAAGATGATATTAGCTTCATAGAAGGAATTTGGTAGTATCCCTTCCTTTGCTATTTGATGGAACAGTTTAAGGAGTATTGGTGCTATTAGCTCCTTAAATGTCTGGTAGAACTCTATGCTGAATCCATCTGGTCCAGAACATTTTTTGGTGGGAAGATTCGAGATTACTTCATCGATTTCCTCATATGTTATAGGACTATTTAAATAATTCACAATTTCCTGATTCAATTTAGGTAAGTTGTGTTTACTTAGGAATTCATCCATCTCTTTCGTGTTGTCAAATTTCACAGAGTATAAGTTTTTGAAATATGACATTATAATTCTCTGGATTTCTTGGGTATCAGTAGTGACAACTCCATTTTCATTTCTAATTTTGTTAATTTGGGTTTTCTCTCTCTTGCTTTTGGTTAATTTAGCTAGGGGTATATCAATCTTATTGATTTTTTTCAAAAAAACAGCTTTTTGACTGGTTGATTTTCTGTATCGTTTTCCTAATCTCAATTTTGGATATTTCTCCCCTGATTTTGCTAATTTCCTCCCTTCTACTGCTTTTGAGATCAGATTGCTCTGGTGTCTCTAAAGCTTTAAGCTGCATTGTTAAGTTATGTATTTCTGATGCTTCCATTTTTTTTGATGTAGTCATTAAGAGCTATGAACTTACCTCTTAGGACAGCTTTCATTGTGTCCCAGAGATTTTGGTACGTTGTATTTTTATTATCGTTCACTTTCAGGAAATCTTGAATTTCCTTTGTAATTTCTTCCTGAATCCAATTCTCATTCAGTATCATAGTGTTAAGTTTCCAGGAGTTAGTGTATTTTCTGTTGCTTGTTATGTTGTGGATGTCAAGCTTTAGGCCGTGGTGGTCTGATAAGGTACAGGCTAGAATTTCAAGTTTCTTGTGTATGTGGAGATTCGTTTTGTGGCCCAATATGTGGTCTATTTTGGAGAAAGTTCCGTATGCTGCTGAGAAAAATGTGTATTCTTTGGTGCATGGATGAAAAGTTCAATAGAGATCTGTAAGATCCATTTCAGTAAGTGTTTGATTAAGCTCCAAAGTGTCTCTGTTAATTTTTTTACCTTTTGATCTATCCCATGTTGAGAGGGTGGTGTTGAAATCCCCAAGAATTATCGTTTTGGGGTTGATTTCTCATTTTAGATGTTGTAAGGTTTGCTTAATGAATGTGGGGGGGGGCTGTTTTGGGTGCATATATGTTCAGTATTGTGAAGTCTTCCTGGTGAATTAGTACCTGTGACTAAATGTAGTATCCTTCTGTGTCTCTTATGATTTTTTTTTTTGGTTTGAAGTCCACTTTGTCCAATAGCATAATGGCTACCCCTGTTTTCTGTTTAGAGGTTTTCTGGTTACATTAGCTTGCAGAATTTTTGAGCAGCCTTTTATTTTTAGGATATGCCTATGGGTTTCTTGCAGCTAACAGATTGATGGATTGTGATTTTTAATCCAAGTTTGTAATCTGTGTCTCTTGATCGGTGAGTTAATTCCATTAACATTTAATGTTATCATGGAGAAACTATTTTTAATTCCGGACACTTATTATGTTTAGTGGCTTTTGTAAAAGTATTGTTTTGCTTTTAGGTTTTGGTGGTATTATACTTCCCTTCTGTTCTCCTGGATATGCCTATTTTTTTCTTCAAGCTTGAGTATCATTTCTAGCATTTTTTTGAAGGCCTGGTTTGGTGGACATATATCCCTTCAAGTTGTCTTTGTGTTGGAAGATTTTTCTTTCTCCCTCGATTATGACAGATAGTTTTGCGGGGTATATCAGTCTGGGGTAACATTTTTGCTCATTCAATACTTGAATTACATCTGTCCAAGCTCTTCTTGCTTTTACTGTTTCCATTGAGAAGTCATTTGTTATTTTAATAGGTTTACCTTTAAAAGTGACTTTTTTTTTCCCTTGAAGCTCTCAGCACCATTTCCTAATCTTGAATGGGGAGTATTTTAACTATTATTTGCTGTGGTGAGTTTCTATTTTGGTCATATCTGTTTGGGGTGCGGAATGCCTCTTGTATATGGATGGGCCTCTCTTTTTTTAGATGAGGAAAGTTTTCCTTGATGATCGTTTGAAAAATTTCCTCAGGTGTGGTATTTTGGGATTCTTGCTCTGGTATTTCATGAATATGCATGTTAGGCTTCTTCAGGGTGTCCCATAACTCTTGTATATCTCGAGTATCTTTTTGACTTTAACAACCTCTTCCATTGAGCCTGGTTAATACTCCCACTTTGTCTTCAAGGTCTGAAATTCTATTTTCTTCTTGGTTAGTTCTGCTGATAAGACTCTCTAGTTGAGTTCTGGGTTGAAGATAACTCGTCTTTTAGCTCAGTTTTAAACTCTGCTTGAGTCTGTTTTAACTGCTCTATGCCTGTTTTTGTTTCTTGAACTGTTTTTCTCAACTCCTCCAAGTGTTTGTTGTGTTCCTCTTCAAAGTGATTGATGCGGTTATTTAATTCCTCCCAGATTTCCTCTTTCATATTATTGAACATGATAATGATCATGTTTTGAAATCGCTATCCTGGCTCAGGCTTTCTTGGCTGTTTTCCATGGGTTTGTTCTGGTTGGAGTCTATCATTGTGGGATTAATTCCTTCAGTGGGAGATTTGTTTTCTTGTGTGTTGTTTCTCATGGATTTGCACTTTGACTTGGGCATTGTTGTTTTAACTCTTAAGACCTTCTTTCAATTTCTGTGCGTTTTTCACTGAACTGAATTACTTGGCCTGGAGCAGCTCCTGCTCCAGCTGGCTGGTGGGAGGAGCTGGGTCCAGTGTGCTGCCTGGGATTGGGGTTGGGCTGGGGGAGTTTACCTAGGTCGCTGTGAGTCCAGGCTGGACTGTGCGTGTCCCGGGCGGGTGGAGAAACAGAGGAGGTGGCGGTGGTGGGGTGTTTTTTAACCTGGGGAGCTGGGGCATGGCCCAGGGTCCTCCCAGGCCGGAACAGCGCTGGCTCATGGCTGGCTGGAGGGAGGAGCTGTGTCCAGTGAGCTGCCTGGGGTCTGGGGATGGTCGGGAGGTGGGGTGAGGGGGGGACCTTACCTAGGTCGCCGAGAGTCCCGGCTTGACTGCGCGAGTCCCGGGCGGGTGGGGAAAGGGCATATATTATGTTTTAAAAACACATCACCCAGTCACTAGAAATTTGAAAGGCTGTTTCCCTATTTTGGCTATAGTTAGTAATGCTGCAATGAACATAAATATGCTGCTATAGTTTTGACATGCTGATTTCATTTTATTTCTATATAAGCCCCAGAGTAGGATTCTTGGATCAGATTGTAGGTGTGTTTTGTTTTCTTGTTTGTTTTTGCTTTTTTTTTTGGCCATGCTAGGGAGTTTTGCACATGCTAGGGAGTCGATTGGCCTCTGCAGTGTGTGCCCAGCCATGTAGATTTAATTTTATCAATTTCAGAGATCTCCAAAGTGTTTTCTATGATATCTATATTAGCTTACATTCTCAGCAAAATCTTAAAGGATTATTTTTTAATCCACTTCCTCACCAACAGTTACCTTTTGCATGTATGTATGCATGTGTTTGTATGTGGTTACCCGTGTATGCATATACATGAAAGACAGAGGTCACTGTTGGGTGTTGTATTTTGCTGGCTTGAAACTCACCAAGTAGGCTAGACTGGAGCCAGCAAACCCAAGGGATTTGCCTGTCTCCGCCTCTCCAGCACTGGACTCACAAATGAACACCACTACATTAGGGCTTTTTTAAGGCAAGTACTTTACTGACTGAACTGTCTTCCCTGACCTATCTTTTGCCTTTTTGACAATAGTCATTCTATCATGTGTGAGGTGGTAGCTTACTGTGATTTTAATTTACAAGTCCCTAATGATTAATGCTGTTGAGATTTTATTTTTCACAGACCTGTAGGTTCATTTGCATGTCTTCTTCTGAGAAATGCCTGACCCATTTCAATTAGTTATTTGCTTTCTTGCTATTGAGTTGAGTCCCTTAGAACAGTTTGGAGTTTTAAATTAATGGCTTCAACTCTCTTAGCTTTTTCAAGTTTCATTAATATAACATTACTTGGGGCCACCCCAGAAACTATTCCTGGAACCTGGTACTTACAGTGATTAAATAAACCAAGGGAAAGGGACATGATGTGGAAATTACAGCTTTCTGGAAGATGACAGTCTTCACTTACAGCTTCCAGTAGACTTCATACACCAATCCTTCTAGCTCAGTGCTTGTTCATAAGTTGATTCTATTTTCTCTCGATTTATTTATTTATTTAAAATATTTTGAATTATTATTTTCTCTAAGTCTTCAGTCTTACCTTTCTTTCTAACATCATAATAGTATACACTGCTTCAAGGAGGCCTGAATTTTAGTTTCTGGGTCATGTGAATGAAGGGGAGGAGAGGAAACAGGGCGAGTGCATAATTTCCGTTAGAACAGTGATAGCCAAGTGCAGTGAAGCTGTTTGAAGCAGAAGTGGGTATTGTGTTCCCATTATCCAGACACAAACTTCTGTCCGTGCAGTCCATGTGCGTCTCTTTTCTATTTGCATGTAAAACCAATTCATGATTTTCCAGATAACCTAGTACCCAGAGTACAAACAGAGCGTGTACAATCTGCAAATATTGTATTTGTGTGTCTGTGTGTCTACGTGTGAGATCCGAGTGGCACATACAAAGCTTTCTCACATGTGTTCTCGGAAAAGCTCCTCCATCTTCACTTAATCACTCCTCTGTTGTGAGGATTCTGGAGATCAAAGATTATGCTCACTGACATCTAAAACCTCATGGCAGTCTGAAACAAAACACAACAAAGAGGTTGCACCAGAAAAGGAAAATGAGAATGCCAGAGAAATAACATAAACATTTCAAATTGAAATGCTTTAAGAGCGACAACAAAGAATTAAAAAATTGCTTTAATAAACAAATTTTATTCATTTCCTGCTTTTTGAATAGCAAAACAGGTGGGTTTGAGTTATGTTAATGAAATTTAAGACTGTTCTTCATTAACGAGGCCATACTGTTTCCAGTTGGCCATGTATAAAGTCTTCTTACTGAAGTAAAAGGGGAGGCTAGCTGGAGACGGGAAGAGAAGAAGCTGAAGGGCAGAGGAGCCCAGGGGGCAGAAGTGGATGTGGAGAGAGAGTGAGCACAAAGAATCTGGGATATGCATGTGAGATGCCATGATGAAGCCCGTTACTTACGAAGATATCCTAGAGAACTATTGTTTTTCAAATGGAAGACAGGTGCTGCAGAGATGGCTCAGTGGTTAAAGTACATGCACTATAAGCAAAAGGACAGGAGTTCGGATCTCCAGAAATAATGTTAACGGTAGATGGCTGTGAAATCCTGAGTGCAGGGCCAGCCTTCTAAGGAAGAATAGCAACACTAGTCATATCGAGGAGCTCTGGGTTTGATTGAGAGACCTGCTTTAAAGAATAAAACTGAAGAGTGATCAAGAAGGATTCCTGGCATTAACCTTGCACTTCCTCATGGATTCTGCATGTGCATGCATGCACCCACAAACATGTGAACACACACACACACACACACACACACACACACACACACACACACAAAATATAAGAAGAAATGGAAGGAAGATGGGGCTGTGAGGATGTGTAGATGTGATAGAGTTTTGTTTCCAGGTGCTGGGATTGAACCCAGAGCCCCAGACATTCTGGGCAAGTTCCCCACTCCTCGATGTATGTATTCTTTGAAATGAGGAAGGAGTCTTGCTATGTTGGTCTGTCTGGTTCTAAACACCTGAGTTCTAACGATTCTCTTGCTTCAGCCTCCCCTGTCTGGGACTACAAGCCCCCAGCATCACGCCTGGGTCCGGGTTCAATTCTCCATGTGAGGCTGTACATTGGTTCTATTCAAAAAGTTTCTCTCCGGTCTTTATTTTCTCAGTGCTCTAGGCTGGAACTCAGGATCCTACACACAGTGGACAAGTACTCAGCTACATCCCCATTGCATCGCTCATTCCAAATTGAGAATTAAGTGAGGACAATAAAGACTTTCTTACTGAGCTCTCCTCCCTGCCAAAAAGCATCTTATTGGCGTTTGCTCTTAGTGTGTTAATGCTGGGTCTGTGTCCTGAATCCCCAGGGAGGCAGGGCTGCCCCGTGGTTGCATGTCTGGGTCTCATTGTTAGGCTGCACAGGTCACTGCCAGCTCTGCCTCTTCTTAGCTGCTGCTGTTTAAAAGAGTGGATCGAGCTTTCTCATCCTTGGCCTCCCCATCTGTAAGGTGAGGTATCCAGTACTATTGCTACAGAGAGCTTCTAAGAATCAAATGCAACATTACACATGGAGCTTGTAAGTCAGTGCCTGTCAGCGAGCATCATAAAAGCAATAAATACTTGCTGCTGCCGTCATTTTCAGACCTCAGGCGTGAGGAATGATTCTAACTGTCTTTGTGCCCCAATCCATGTAGATTGTTGAAATGACATGAATCATGATGCTTTCGAAGTGGCATGGGGGGATGGCATACAGGGGCTTTCCTGGTTCTGCAGGTTCCTCATGCGTGTAAAGCCAGAGATATTGTTAGTGGCAGAAACATGCGTGGGCAACATGAACTAGCCAGTGGGTTTCTCTTCTCTCCCAGTGTTTCTCTGTTCATCTCGTGTCTGCATCCACCTGCCCATCCCTCCACCCACCTACCCGCCCTCCTGTTGGTCCTCTGCTGGGTACCACAACCATCATTCCCCAAAACCTCAAGGAGCAACAGTGTGAGGGCTGAGGGAGGGGTGGCAGCGGTGCTATAAGGCATTTAAAGGGACGATTGTTTTCCAAAGACCAGAATAACCACTGTGACACATACAGGATTTGGGGGGAACAGAGGCCCCAAGGACTTCCCACACAAAGATTCTTTACGTCGGATTTTAATATTCACCACCTCAGCAGCAAGGGCTCTCACTTCGTGACCATTTGGTTTTACCAACCTGCCAGAGGTGTAAATGTTTCACAAATTAGATTAAGATCCCTAGCTGCCACAGATGGGAACACATAGTTACTTAGCTTCCAGCTCCCTAGCTTTTCCCTGAAGTCTGAGCCTCCCTAGTCATGTTTAAAACATAATGTGTATGTGTAACATGCTTAATGTTTCTCCATGGGTAATAAAGCTTGAGGGCCACAGCGGACAGAACTGAGACAGGCTATGAAAGGGTCCAGCTGAGGCACAATTACTTTAGCAAATAAACCATTGGGATCTTATTTTCTCTCCACTCCTCCTCGCCAATGAGGGAAGCAGGACAATTACATTTTCAACCATTTGGATATCAGTTAGCCAGTTGGTGTTTCATTAGTTCACCCCTTGCCACACATCAGACCTACAATCACATTCGTATCTTCCTCTTTAAACTGCTTGTTTGGAAGTTACTTGTGACAGAATTTATCTATCCCAAATTGCTTTTGTTATGTGTCTTAAAATCAAACCATTATTGTCATGGTAAAAACTGATATTTCACTATCCAGACATCCATATATCAGAGAGAAAAGGAATCCCATGATTCCAATAAGACCTTCTGCTCCTGGTTGTACGTAATCTCCCATCTGTGTCACACATCGATCATGGTGCACTTATTAAAGGAACAAGCACAGTTTTTTTTTTGTGATTTTTGTTTTAAAGACAATATCAAACTTTCGGAAATATAAAGCAAGCCCATATATATCTCATGTATATATGAAATTTACCTATCAATTTGATTCAAGGTAAAGAAAATAAGCCAGCCTAAATTTTAGGCCGTGGTCTGTGTTATTTATGTTTCTGCATCTATAATTCCTTTAGAAGTTGATTTTTTTTTTCTGATATACTGTATATTAAGCATGATCTACTTCTCTTATGATATTACATAGGAAATACATTTAAATACTAAAATACCTCTGGGTTCAGGAGTTGCAGGAGATAGACGTCAATGTCTTTGTAAAAAATGAAATTAAAAAATTAAGATTCACATGACAATAAAGATGCCGCAAGGAAAGAATCTTTGAGACTTTTACCCTCTTTACACCAAACTTCAGGAACTTTAAGTCCAGTGCATAACCTAGTGAGTTTGTCATTCACCTCTAGGCTATGATTTGCACATAAAATACTCCTTAGAGGCTCGTGTATGCTTGAAACCCGGTCATCAGAGGGCAGGCAGAGCTGTTTGGGATGATTGGGGAACCTTTAGAAGGTGGAGCCTTGCTGCAGGAAGTGGCCAGCTGGGGGCGGGCCTTGCGTTCCTGCTCATGCTGGGCTTCCGGATTTCATGTGTCATTTGATCAGCAGACTTCCAGCTCCAGAAACCTCCATGATGCGATGCATCACTTTCAACCATAAACCAGAATAAACCCATCCTTCCTTAACTTGCTTCTTCTCTGGTATTTTGTCACAGCAATGAGAAAAGTTATTAATGACATGCATTTTCTTGATTGTGGTGGTATTTTGAATGTGGAAAGCAGACTATTACCAAAGAACCGGTATCTGGTCTTTTCTGATGTTCAGAATACTAAAGCCCGCATATTTTTAGTGTCCATGCTATGTGGCTCGAAGTCAACAAACAGCACAACGACACAAGACAGAAGCCAGGTGCAGCCTGCTTGTCTTGGAGGCCCAGAAGGCTAAGCCACGCGGAAGGAGGGGCTTTGTCTCACGAGCTCCCTATGCCTCCTGCAACAAACATCGGCAAATCCTTCCTATCTTTTCACTCCTGGGAAGGCAGAGCAGAGAGAGGAGGGGTGTGCAAGGGAGAGGGCAGAAGAGGCAGTTAAATAACTCATAGGCATGGGAACTGAAGATTGAAGACATAAATTTCACCGACGGTTATGCTGTCAGCAGCAAAATTTGGACTTTAAATCCAAGTCTGCCTTCCAAGATGGGGTATGTACTCTGGGTTCTGGAAATATTCTACAAGTATTCGAGAGTGATCTGGTGCTACTTGAAACAATATCCATAGTCTCGGTTGGCCATTTTTTCTGTCTTCGGACATTACTTCCCCACTCCAGTGTAATGTCTCTTTATACAAGGTCATATATAAAATAGATATTTAGGTGTGGTGGGCTTTGCTTCTAAAGGCAAGAGTAACATGGCTTACAATAGTTGTTTCTTCTCTGTGGTTTTGCTTTCCAAGTTTTCAGTAACCCACAGTTGGCAGCAGACCAAAAAATACTAAGAGTAAAATTCTAGAAACAACCCATTTGTTTTAAATGATTTTATTATACTGTATGATTATTTTATTTAATATGTAAGTATATATGGTTATAATATTTCATTATTACATTCATACATTATTATAAATTGTCCTCCTGTGTCACATAAGCTTCATAGGCATGGTGAAAGTAGTATTGATAAGGTTTGGTATTAGACATCTTTTTATGCATTCACTGGGGAGGGGGGAGTCTTCAAATCTATCCTGCTCAGATAAGGCGTGACTATTATGATTTAGGAAACTTTGTTACTGATGGCTGAACACAGAGGAAGTTGCTGGGGAAGGAAGCATGAGAGGAAAGGAAATCCTCGGGCTGATATATTGTTTAAGGCGGGTTGTGTACGCAGTGCTATACTTGCCACAGATAAGTAAAAAAATACATAGCCTCTCTCTGCCTTTCAAAAATCACATCTCCCTGCTTATAAGAATAATAGAAAATTTGAGCTGCTAAGGTCTAATAAAACTAAAAATGATATAAAATCCTATTAAACTGCATTTCATGTGTTTTCTTTTTAAATCTCAAATAGGTTGGTGAAGGGCAACATTTACACAGGACCGTAAAAGTTCAGTGAGCTAATATTTTGCCACAATGTGAAGGCTATTTTGGGATTCAAAGGGTAGTGGGAACAATTAGGGCCGATTTAGACATCTCTAAAGTTTGCTCTAATGCAATCAAAAGGTGTGTGTGTGTGTGTGTGTGTGTGTGTGTGTGTGTGTGTGTGTGTGTGTGTGTTAGCATTTTTCTACTTTCCCTAAGATTCTCCAAACAGCCCAACAGAAGCCGCCCAGGGGCAATGCTCCTTCCTCCTTTCAAACCTGGCCACAAGTCGCCGACGCATGCGCGCTCAGGCCTCCGAGTCACCGGCCTATTTTTCTTCGGCAGGTTTTTGGGGATCGGTGAAGGGCAGGACCACGTCACTGAACAGTTCCCTCCCCGAGCGGGGCAGAGGTGAACATCCTCCCTATAGGTCGGGGTTGCAGAGCTCCCCCACCGCACACGTTTACTTCTAAAGTGCCGAAACATCCTCAGAAGAAAGTAACTTGGAGGAGGCTGAGAAATTCTCTTAGGAGGCGAAGTCGGGGCCCTGGAGCCTCAAACTTTCCGTGCTGGGGTCTCCCGATACCCCGTGCCAGCTCCTTGTTTCTCCGGGGAGCCCCGGTGCCCCAATTAATTCGCCGCCCCTCGGAGACTGTCTTTACATATTAAATTGCATTCATTGCTTAGGGCGTCCCGGAGGACACCCCGTCTTATTTCGGGGTTCAGCCCCACTCGCTGCAGGAAGCGGCAGCAATCGAGAAATCCTGGACGCCTGGGGTTGGGCAGGCTCGGCAGATCGGAGGGTTCGCGGGGCGGGCAGGGGCGCCGGGATCCCCTTTGTCACCCCTCCTCCGCCCGCCCCTCCCCGGCGCGCCCCGCCCTCGCCCGCGGACCCCCCAGCCGGGGCGGCGGGGAGCGCGCCCACCCGCGCCTCCCGGGACTTGCAGAAGGCAGCGAGCGCCGGCGGGGCGCGCTGGGCATGCTCAGTCGCCGGGCGCCGGGCTCGCGAGTCGGAAGCCGGAGCGCGGCCCCCGCCAGCGCCGCCGCGGAGCCGGCCGGGGCGCACGGACCGCGCGCGGGACTCGCTGCTGCAGCGCCGGCCGGGCGGCGGCGCACCCGGGCGGGGATCTGAGCCGAGTCTGGCGCGGCGTCCCCGGCTCCGCCGGCTCCCGAGACCCCGCGCGGCGCAGGGGCCGCCGGCGGCGGCGGCTGGCGTCGGCGGGGCGCGGAGGTACCACGGCGATCGGTGCCACCTCGCCGCCCGCCCGGGTCGGGCCGCGTCCCGCAGCCGTCGGACATGGAGCCCTGGAAGCAGTGCGCGCAGTGGCTCATCCACTGCAAGGTGCTGCCCGCCAACCATCGGGTGACCTGGGACTCGGCGCAGGTGTTCGACCTGGCGCAGACCCTGCGCGATGGAGTGCTGCTCTGCCAGCTGCTCAACAACCTCCGCGCGCACTCCATCAACCTGAAGGAGATCAACCTGAGGCCGCAGATGTCCCAGGTAAGGAGGCCGCCCCGGCGCCCCCGCCGCCCGCGTCTCTCATTAATCATCCGGATAATTTCTTTGTGTGGATGCACGCATCTAGGTGCGCTCGGCTCGCCCGGCCTCCCAGCCTTCCGCTTTGAGAACCCCTCCGGCTTTTCCATCCACCTTGCCTTGGGCTCTTCCAGCCGATCGCTAGAGCCTGGCTGGCGTCCGAGACGCTGTTCGGATTCTGTAATTGCTTTCGGGGAGGCGGGAAGAAATAAGTTGTCTCCGGGTGCCCTTCACCTACCCCGTGTGCGTGGGACAACAAAGGGAGTCGCGTCCAGCTCTTCCACCTCACCGATGGGAAGGGGCGAAGCGAGGGGATGGGATGCTTTTGTTGAAGTTGTTCTTTAGCTGGGTGTTTGATCCCTGGCGCTCTCGAAAGAGGAACCATGACATACGCAGGGACTGAAGGAAGTGGAGGGCGTTGGGGACCGTTATCTGCACAGCATCGGCGCTGGGCAGAGGACAGAGGCAGGAAAAGGAGCAGGACGCGAAGACTGTCCTCAGGTCCTCCGCCGCCTGAGTTCGTGGCCAGCTGGCACGCGGGATGGTTGTGTTTACAGCTCTTCGGCAACCATGCGGGAAGGAGCCAGCCCAGCCTCTCTCGGCAGCGGCAGGAAGTGAGAAGTTCTGCCCGCGATGCCGCAGGCTGGTGGCGTTGGGTCCTGAGCTCAGGTGGTGCGGGCACGGGTGCATCCTGTGGCCGTCGCCTCCCCTAAGGGTCTCTGGAGAGTTCGAAAGAAGAGGCAGCCCTGAAAGAAAAGGGGAGCTCACCAGTTGTCACCAGCAACGAAGTGCGGAGTACTGCTTTCTTGGTTCTGTTGGTCGCAAAGTTTCTGTTCAGGATGTTAAACGCAACTCAGAATTTCTATTTTCTCTTTCACACACACACATACACATATACACACACACGAAAAAGAGAGAGCTCTTTCAACTTAAAAAGGGAAGGAAAGAGTTCTTTTGTGACATCTTAGCACTGCTACACAGTTTCAACTACTTGACAGCCAAAGACTAGCCTTCGAAGAGGAATGTGACTCTATACAACTTAATAACTAGGCATCTAAAGGCAGAGCACGAATACTCGGCTCTGGTTGTCTCTATTTCATCACTAATCCTCTTGCACTTCAAATTCTGTAGCTCTTGCTTGTCTGTTTTCAAACAGTCTCTAAGAAAGAACAAATATATAAGTGGTGAAGGCGATATGTATTTACAGAAAGGTAGATGACTTTATATTCAACTGCAAGGCTGAGTGGTGATTGCTAAGTGTACGATCCCTTTCAGAATCCTGCTATCACTGTCAGCCTGCCTTCCAGGGGTTTAGTGGTTTTCTCCACATGGTCCTGTTAATGAACAAGGTTCAGTAGTTCATGACAGTTCTAGTTTCCTCCATCTGACCTTGCCGTATACATGGGTCAGGTTTTTTTGGCACCTGGTGCTGTGTATGATTCCTAAAGCTGTAGTTTCTGGAACTTTCAGCATTTGTTTATCAAGTTGTCCCTAATAATCAAGTTTGAAAAATGTATTAAAAAAGAGAGAGAAGAGAGAGAGAGAAAGAGAGATTAAGAGAGAGACAGGCACAAACATGTATGTCATGGTGTATGGGTGGAAGTCAGAGGACAATTATTGTTCCCCACGCATGTTTCTGGAGGGTCAAACTCAGGTCCCCAGGTTTTTGAATAGGCTCCTTACTTGGTGAACTGTCTTGCCAGCTCAATAATCAAGTTTTTTGACAGCTAATTAATATTCTTGAACCCTCAAGCTTTCATCTGAAGGCTAACAATGGATGGAAATCTTTAATTATATTTAGTTCTTTCATCATAAAATGCAGTTGATATTTAAACTTTTCGGTGACTGAGGATCATTAATCTGAGCATCATTAATGAATACCGAGCATTTACAATTGTCTAAGAGCTCACTTCTCTACTGAGGGCACCTCAATGAACAGAGTGGGCACTTGCCCTCAAGGAGTTATTACACGGCTGTTGGATAAACCACCAGGTTCCAAGGAGGTGGGTAGCAGACTGGACAGACCTTCTTAGGCTCTTGTGCTTTTGAGTTCTTATGGCCCACCCCTGCCGGAGCTTTCTGGTTCGAATGCAATAAACTGTGAGTGAGTGCTCCTTCTCAAACACAAATCCTGAAAAACAATTTTCTGAGTAGTGTGGTGTCTGTGTTTCCTTCGTGATTCCTGGTCGCACTGCTAAAAGCTAGAGAACTGAGAGCTATGCAGATGAGTGTGCATTGATACGAGTTGTCAGGAAACTATTCAATAGATTGACTAAGTGCTTTTATGGGACAAGGTGACATATTTAATGGGTGTACAGGGCCCAGCACATACTGTACACTTAAATGTTTGGCATTAGTAAAATTACCTGAAATGTTTTTCTTTTTTTTCCTGCTATGGTCATATTAGGAGTGTTAGGTTACAGTTAAGATTTTAAAGGTTTACAAGTTCCTTTGTGCTGACCTCTAAGTAGTTCTGCCTTGTGTGTCTTTCTTGGAAGAGACTCTGGCTGTTCCTGTTTATGAAGTTCTTGCCCTTTCTGCTCTATTCACAGTGTACAGGGGTAAACTATTAGTCTCATGTCTTTGGTACCCCCTCTGCTAGGAATAGCCTCATTTGTTTTCCCCAAGCATTCCTTGATTCCCTTCAGGTCTCTGCCTACGTCACCTCCTCAGATAGGGTTTTCTTAGCTACCTTCATAAATCACATAAGCTGCCACCTAGAGAATCACAGTTTTTCTTTTTTTTCCCTTTTTTTATTATTTATTATTTATTTAATTGTGCATGTATGTGTGTGTGTGTGTGTGTATGTGTGTGTGTGTGTGTGTAGAACCACGGACGAATTCGGGAACCACCATGGACCACCTCCTCCTTGTTTACTCTGCCCCGGGATTCACAGGCTCCGCCCTACCAGGACCAGAAACGCAGGCCGCCCCCGCTTCCGCCTGGCGTCTATACGTGGGGTCTAGGATCCGAACTCAGGACCTTCCGCCTGCAAGGCAGAGGCTTAACCCCTGAGCCACCTCTCCAGCCCCAGAATCACAATTTTTCTCTGCTTACTTACCCATGTATTTTTGCTAGCAGTGAGAAGCATACATCCCAGTAGAGTTTCTCTTCCGAAGCTAGAGATGTCATTCCTTGTGCTTGTGGCTTTTTGCTGTACCCAAGAGTCACACCTCCTACCTATCTTAGGTTTTATTAAAGAAACTCGCTTGAAGTAGACCACGGCTTTATAATACATGATCTTCCAAGGTGGGAGGTAACTGAAATCTCACAGTGAGATTTGTGGCACTGAAACTGTTTTGACAGTTTCCGACAAAGAGGACTTCATGGATGCTTTGCCTATTGCCTGAGTTTAGTTTCCTTCAAGAGGCTGTGAGATGAGTTGTCCCTTTTAATAAGGGTGTTTATTTCAGCGAATAGGATGCTATTTCATTTTCTTTTTGTCAGCCTTCTGCTTTGTTTGCTTAAAAAGTAAATAATCTTTCAAATAATGATTGTTCAATTATAGATTTGAATCTTGCAATATTCATAGGCTAATTGAGTCATCTTCAAATTGTAGCATAAATGGGTTCTTACTTCTCTTGTTTATTGTTCTTTCTGCCTATTGTCTTCAGCATGTGTCTGGCCTTATCATCTGGTGAGATAATTGTCTTCTGAAAGCAAGTACTTTTAAAACACTGATTTGGATTTTGTGTCTGTTTGCAGTAAGTAGCCCAAGGAGGTACAGTGGGACTTGGGATGCATGTCTGCCATTCTAGCACTTGGCACTAAGGAGCTGGAAGCAGGAGGATCAGGAGTACAAGGTCATTCTTGGTTGCAAGTGTGTGGTCAGCCAGGGTTATATGAGACCCTGTCTTAAGAAAGGAAAAACAGCAACAAAAGTCAACAAAACAAAGAAAATGGTAAAAAGAAAAAAGGAAGTAAACAGTATAATTAGGTTTTACTTTTTAAATGTTCTATTATGTTGAATACATTTGAATAAAATTCAAATGCTTATTGAAAATCCATTAAATCTGCTGTCTATATATGTGCCTACTAGGTATGTTTACTTTTTGATTTCAATATTCTGACCAGGACATAGAGCACAGAAGTGATTATGGCAAAGAAGAGCCACAGGGATGGTAATTGTGCCCATGCAAAAAAGGGCAATTTAGTTGCCTGATGTCATTTTAGTGACTAAGGAAATCTCCATGAATGCATGGGCCAACTGTAGATGATGAGATGGTTTTGATCTTATTACTTTGATATTTTAAATTTTGCTTTCCAGTGTGCCCTACAATGGTCATATTTGATGAGTATTCTGATGCGTGTAAACTTTAAGATGCCTTCTTTTTTTGCATGTGAAGTATGGTGCATACCTGTATGTGGGTTAGGTGTGTGTCTAGAAGAACTGTGTGTGGGTGTAGAGGAGGCGCAGAGATGACTTCTGTAATCCTCCTGGGTTCCTCTACCTTCTTATTGCTTTACTCTGGGGTTTCCCAGGCTCTGGCTTCCAGAGCCCGAATGAAGATCAGGTTGCTGCCATTCTGCCAATTGTTTTTGGGGTGAGATCCAGAACCCAAACTCAGGTCACTGTGTTTGCGAGGTAAAGACTTAACCCTGAACCTTTAAAATGTCTTAACATGAAATATCATTCTTGAAGGGTTCCTTCGGAAACTAATGATTTGTCCCTACCATATGCACTGTTTAGGATACTGGATTTCTGCAGTAAACAGACTCCACACTGTCTTTGTCCTTGAGGGATGCACATGCTAGTGAAAGAAGTGGGCCATAAACAGATAAATGGCACGTGATATAGTGTGCAGGGCTGAAGCTGGGTGAGGGAAACAGGAAGATCCCTGATGTGACCCTACAAAAGGCGGTTTACAGGAGAAAGCCCCCAATTAGGCAGGACCTGAAGAAGAGTGTCAGGAAACACAGTGATTGGGTATCTGAAAGTATAAAAAGAACTTCCAGCAGAGGGACTCATAAATGGAAAGGCCCTGTGATATTGATAGTGGATACACTGGGGAGCCGTCAAAGTGGGTGGTGTGCAAGAGTGGGGAGAGTGGTAGAGGTGGGAATGGAGAGAAAATGGGGATCTGACTTCAACAATGGTGGGTCCTTGTCATGGTTTTGACTTTCGGTCTGTGTGAAATGGGAGGCCAACTGAGGATTTTAGCTAAGTCACAGCACAACCTTGTTAACAGGCCACTCTGGCTGTGGCGTGGTAAGGAGGCTATAGAACCACAAGGAAGCTGCTGCAGTTTGGGCTGGAGGCTTGGAGGCCTGCCCAGAGATGGAACAGCAGGGGATGCAGTGTTGGGGCTCTGGATGTGTTTGAAGGTAGATCCCGGTCGGGCTATCCCGAGGCTGTCAGATGAAGAGTGTGGGAGGAAGAGAGGAATCAAGAAGGACTCCAGGAGTCTAGCCTGAGCTAGACTAGAGGAAATTAGCTTTGAGGTGTACGTGGGGAGAAGGGAGATCTTCACCTGCAGCTAGTGTGCTTGAAATGCCGAGTAGGTAGCTGGGCGAGGTGCAGTCATCCAAGTATGGCTGGCATTTGAAATGATACTGGATGATAGCATCTAGCAGACTTGTGTGAAAGCAGAGAAAAGGTCTGGATGAGCCTCGGGGAGGTCTGTCATGGGGGTTAGAAAGAAGGGGGCTTGAGAGGAAACGGCCCTGAGGCAGGAGGGAAACATGGAGTGGGGAATGTAGGAACCCAAGGGAATAAAGAGCTGGGCAGAGGAGGAATGATCTGTGTCACATGCTGAGGATGGATCTGGAAAAGGGAGGGCCGAGGATAGAATGCTGATACATGGAGAATGGGATTTCTTAATCGACTTGACACAAAGGAAATCTGGTGATGTGGAAAGCAAGCACCATGAGGGGGAGGAAAACAGGAGTGAAGGAAGGCAGGAAGTACGACATCTCTCTGCGGCCAACGGGGCTACAAAAGAGAGCAGAGGACTGACAGTGGCTAGTCGGAGAAAACCGTGTCATGAGGCTTATTTTCTTATCACCTGGAATTTTTAATAAGAATGTTTTCAGATTTAAGCAAAAATCTAAGCCAGGCATGGTAGCACATGCCTGTAATCCAAGCACTTGGGGGAATGGAAACAGGAGGATCAGTTCGGGGCCAGCCTTGGCTGCATAGTATGGTCAAAATCAGCCTGTCTCATTGCCCCCAAATTATGTGTGATATATATGTATGTCATATGTGTATGTCATACATATATATGTATGTATATATCTATATATATATAAATGTGTGTGAGGGAGAAAGAGAGAGAGAGAGAGACGGTTGTCTGCAAGAATATACAAATAGAATGAACTTAATATGTTTCTAAAGTTTTTCTCTTGAATACCACTTCAATTCCAGAATTACTGAGTTGAATGTTATATTGTCCTTTGAGCAGAAAGCTAGCGATGGGACATTTGTAAAAGAATAATCCAGTGTTGGCCCTGTGATAGTCTTCCAACTTGCTACCACCCAGTTGAGTTTTGATATTGTTACTGTTTCTTAAAGTTATATAAAGAGAACCTTCTTTTCTGCTATACATAGCCTTTCATTAAAAAAATCCCATAATTATATTCATTTTGGCTTCAGGGTTATATTACAATCTGCACTTTCTTTCCCCAGAGAGAGCAATGGTGTGTGTTGATGATTAGGTTATTATTATATAGAAGGGAGGGATAAAAATCTCTCATTGTCCAGAAAGTATGGTGTACTAGTTGTATTTTTAGTTCATTCAAAATAATGACATCATTTCATCTTCTCATGACTCCACCACCTTCTTACTTGTTAAATTGTTCTTTTGGCTCATCTGTCATTCCTTAATTTCAAAGTCAGTGCTCATCCAGGTCTTCGCATACATATAATATTTAAATGATATTTGAAGACATTCTGTGCACTTCTTCTGGAGGCCTAGGCAGCGGCTCAGCCTGGGTTTTGTGGGAGCGAAGTGTGGGAGCTTCATGAGGTATGGCCTCCTGGCTTTCATGCCAGGAGCATGAGTCCTTCATTTTTTTAAAGTGGTAGAAAACACATCATTTTTAAGTGGCAGAAACACATCATTTTTAAGTGGTAGAAACATCATTTTTAAGTGGCAGAAACACATCATTTTTAAGTGGGATAAACACATCATTCAAGAAAGGTTTATCCACTCTAGACTGCCGTGTGTATCCCCATTTTCAAGCACAGAGGACGTTTTAGATGATTTTGCATCAACTGTGCAGCAGTTGTCGTTTCTAACATTCCCTCCTTCCCAGTGTCCCTTCTTCTTCCCACCACACTTTCTGTGCTACCCGCTCATGCCACACCCTCTTCGTTTCTTCTGCCAGCCACTCTTTTGTCATTGAAACATCTCTCAAACAGCTTAGAGCAGCTGTCTTTCCACGTGGTCTCCTCTTCCCTGCACGATGTCATGAACCAAGGTGCTAAGCTGTCAAGATGGGCACTGAGGAGCTCCGTTGGCAGCCCAGGCACACCCGTTTCACACCTGTTTCACACCTGCTGCCATTGCCACAGTCACTTTAGGGGTGAAGTCTGGACATGGTGGAACTCTTACTAACCATGGCAGTTAGAATGGACAAGGAAGGGCCAAACTCTTCACAAGCAAGACCATGGCTAGAATCTGATCAACAGATGGGGAAACCCGAAGAAGGGGGAGAGAGAGGCAGACATAGACGATTGGAGAGATCCTAAAGAAGTTGCAGAGGGCTAAGTTTTGGGATCTCTAAAGACTAAAGACAAAAGGACTGGACCTAATCTAGGCGAGTCACTGGCTTCGGGCTGACTGGGTGGCTTATAAATGAAGAGCAAGTGTCGTGGAGAAAGTGAACATGTTCACTTTGGAGTGTGGAAGTTCTTGCCAGTTACCCTCCAGCATCCAGGATCCAAGCATCCCACTCTTTCAGTTCCCCCGTTCTTTCCGGCTTATTCTGCTAATCCCTAAAACCCAGGGATCGTTTGAAGTCTTGCTCTTACCGCCTCTTCAGGGCTTCATAAGTACGTTTCCTTCCTGCTTGGCTCACTTCCTTGGCTGCTCTTACATATCTTGCTCACGTGGGTAAACAGAACCTGGCAAAATCCATCTGCTTCCTTCCTTCCTGCCCACGACTGAGTTGTTTAAGGTGGTAGAGGAGCACCGTACCCCAGGGACTGTTCTTTCTTGATTTCCACACTTCCTAAACCCAAAGTGGACACCAAAACCTTTGCCTGTCATTTCAATCACACGTGTTTTGACTCCACGTTTGCAGTCTGAGGACCCCTGGCAGTCCTTGAGATGTTTCTAGGGGTCCCTTAGGTGCTAGACCACAAAGACACCATTCGGGAATTTAATTTTCACTTTCTCATCAGCATATAGGGAGTTTTATACAGGCTGTTTGATGTTGCAGATGTAATTGCTACAACTGACAGTGCACTATGAACTTGCGAACGCTTTAAAGATTTCTCAGTTCAGAATTCTAGCTTTTTAGACATTGATAGACATAACCCTGGCACCTGAAGGCTGTTAATTAAGGTTTCTCAGTCATCTTTTTTTTAAGTATAAAGAGTTCTGATAATAAAAGTTCGAGAAAAGACCATTTCTTTTCTGACAGCAATAGATGGCTCCTTAGTACATTTTCTTCTTTCTTCCAACCTCTATCACTACCCCCTCCATTTTTCCTCTTAACTAATTAATGCCCTTGCTTCTTGTTCCATTGAGGAAGCAGAGTAACTCAGTGGAGCGCTTTCTCCAGCTGCTGCCCTGCCTACCTCTGTGCCCGAGACGTGCAATATTTTCTCCTCGACTGTGAGGGAATGAGCAGTATCTCCAGAAGTTTCTCCTTCAGTGTCTCTCCAGGCCCTCCTGTATCAAAGGTCCTCCATGTTCTTCACATTTACAAGCATTTACACCGTTATTTCCCTCATTTGGCTTGGCATCTGTTTCCATGGTAGGGCCGTAAAGACGTGAGGATGAACATTGAGTGTGATGAAAAGTTGACTCAGGCTTTGACCTGAACCACTAGGCCAGGTACATAAATGTGAGTCAACTTCCTCGTAACTGTCTAGTGGTTCCTGATGGACCACAGATAACATCAGAGTCCTTAGAGAGCGTACACAGGCCCATGGTCTGGTCCTGCTCCAGCTCTCAAAGCTCCCTTCGCTCTGTGACCCTTTTATGCCTTGGTGGCTGAGCGTCGAGTTTACGTGTCTCTGTACAATCACATACGCCTTTTGCTCTGCTTCCAGATTTCTTCCTCATTTGCTTGAGGTTTCGGTTCCAGAGTGAATCTAGCAGCAGGTCTTTCTTCGCCCCCCCCAGGTGCAACAGCCAGGTGGACGTTGGAGGCGTGCAGCATTCCTCCTGCAGGTTGTTTTTCTTGTTTATCTTCCTCCCAGAACTGTGGTTTCCTATGGACTCGCTTGAGGCTGCTGTAAGCTGATTTGCTGATACACATTTCTGGAAGTTGACACACGACGATGGGGACTCTTTACTGTTGTTCAGAAGACATTCATGCAAATTCTTATAAATGATATGTATGCAGCATTACCTTACTGTCCATTAAGTGCCATCAGTAATAACTGAAGATGACATTAATCTGCCACTTTCCAAGTGAGTGACCTTCAGACAGTTCTCCAACTTCCTTATCTCTGTAACAGACCCAGTCCAAGAGTCCTGCGGTGGTGGGATTCCATGAGTGAACCGGCTCTTCCACTGCCTGATAAGAACATTCTAGACAGTGTCCTTAGCATAACGACTGTTAGGAGCAGATGCGGTCCCACCTGCTACATATTATCTCATCTAACTGTCTGGCCCCCATAAAGCAGGCACTGTGAACTCTCCATCCCCATGCGGTAGACATGCTGGGGCCAAGAGGGGTTTTAGTAATGCCAACTAACAACGGTTTCACAGTGCAGCTGAGACTGGAACTTGGACATGTAAAGTGAACTGAATTGTCAGCAAGTTCTTGTGAGCTGCTGTGGAGGTTTCTAAGTTCCGGCACGTTGCTCCCTCCATAGAGTATTTACTCCGACTGGCCCCATGGCAGTTGTTAGTGACACAGCACACTTCTCAGATGCTGAGTTATAATGTTGCTTCACTTGGATGGCGATGCACATTTAACCCATGATTCAGAATGTACTGGGCTTAGATCCTTGACAGGTGTATGACAGGAACAAGAAACACAATGAGATAGAAAACCAAGGAAGTTAAGGGAAGACAGAAAATGATTGTCATTGGGCTCCTCTTCGGCCTTTCCATAACGTGCCTTATGACAGCTAACCTGCAGCAGGCAGGCTGAAGCTGTGCTCTGGAGTCAGAAGGGCCACATTTACCTTGGAACCAGGAACTCTGCTGCTCTGAAGGGAAATGTTATAAAATGGGTGGTTCCTCTCCTTCACTCTGTATTGTAATTTTCTTACAGTTCACAGATAGCCACTACTGTCTATTATGTGGACTATCATAATGCTGTACACACACCCCTGCCACTCGCCCTCCCCCAGTGCTTATGAGCAGAGACCTCAGATAGTGTTATGGTCAGTCAGACTAATAGTCTACCTTTCTTCTGTGGTCAGCATATGGTGACCAGGAGGACTCGGACCAGCCGATGTCATTACTTTTGAATTCTGTGAAGAGTTGTTTCAGAATTTCGTGGCGTGCGGCTACATGTCCTTTTCAAAGTCAGTGTTGCAAGAAGTGTGCTCAGCCTTTGAGCTGCTTACGTAACAGGAAGCCAATGGCATCTGCTACTCACAAGGATGTTCTCTAAAGGGTCAATTAATATAGAATATTTAATGAGACACTTGATACTAACCTGCCATGATTTTCAAAATGCTCGTCTTAAAATAGGTCGGTAACAGCTGGTCTGAATACACAAGCATCCCGCGTCTTTGTGTCTTTTCCTGGATCCTGGGATCAGCATGGTTAAATGCAAAAGGTTCAGGTCAGGCACCAGAGATCTGGGTTCTAATCCCAGGCCGGTCTTGGCAGGCTCTGTGACCTTAGCAAGGGTCTGCTTGTCTTCGTCTCTGCCTTCCATACTTAGAATTATATCAGCCATTCCATATACAGCCTCACTTAGAAGACATTTTGATTTTGTGAGGACCTGAAATCAAGCAAAAGTGACTGTGTCTCAGTTCTGGTACTTTACACTAAGGTGACCTTGGGAAAGTGCCTTTGATTTTGAATCTCAGTGTTTTCATTTGATGGGCAAGAAATAGCAACACTTAACTCTGTAGGATGGAGGCGAGAATTAAGTAACAGATTTAAATGCCTGGTGCAAGGTAGTCACTGAGTAAGGTCACCTCCTTCCACCTCTGTCCTCCTTTCCGCATCCTCTTGGTCTGTGGAGCAGGAAGAAGATGATCTTGTCAGGGCTGTACAGAGAAGGAGGCTAAAAGGTGCACCAGCTGAAGAAAGGGCTTTGCTCAAGGTCATACAGACAGGAAGTGTAAAGACAGGACCCAGTCCAACTGCCCTACTTCCAAATTCAGCAAAATTTCCCGTTATCGCTGCCAGGCTCTGCGGTTAGATGGTGACTCGCTTGAAAGAGGACTGGGAAAGTACTTGCAGAGAGCAAGTATTGTTTTGCAATAAATAGCAGACTTGAAATAAATACCTAAAATGATATATGCTCTAAGCTATTTTATAGCCTACTTTATGCATTATCTGATTACTTTTTGGCTTGGTTTTCATGGAAATGGGTCTATGTGAGTTATTGGTTACTTACATTATCAAATCGTCCACTACAGATTAGACCTTATCGTAGATGGTGAGGACGCCAGGGAGAATAAAATGTAGTCCCTGACCCTGTGTTCCTTACAGCCTGAGTTTTACTGCAACTTTGTTCTCATAAAACAGGGCAAAGGCATCATGTGGGTTAGAGTGAGCAGAAGAGCAAACGTTTGGTCTTAGAAAATGCTTTGTTCGATTTCCTCAGTGTTACAAAATGGATTCTGTCGTGTGAATTCATGGGTGAAGATGTTTCTTTCTGTGGATTTTTCATCTATACTTTACATGTGCAGGGCAGAGACTATCAAGGTAAGCCACGTAAAGGTTCTGCTTTTGGCAGGCAGAGAGAAAATAGATTTGACCTTAAAGCTAAGCTTCTGCAAGAATGTGGAAGGGAGCTAAGCCACAGGACGGAACAAGGCTGGGGAACAGTGCGCACAGCTGGGTGAGGGGGATGAGATCGGGGAGAACATGAAGACAGACACAAGTGGTGACCAGAGAGGAAGAGGTTTGAGAAAGAAAACCAGGTTGGTGGGAGGCACATGGGCTGAAGAAGCTGCAGCGACATCAGACCTCAGGGGCGTCTGCAGGAGACCGTGGTTCTGAGCAACGGTGAGAGGGTTAGTGTCAGTAGTGGACATTGGCTGCCCACACATTAGCGTTGGGCAGCAAGGACACTGCAGTAGGTACCTTCCTTCCGGATGTGGACCGCAGCCGCAGAGATGGGCTGTTTTTGTGATTATCTGGAAAGCTTCAGGAGTCAACTAGACACAGACGAGTTAATGGGCCCAAGCAAGGTGCGGAAGGAGAAAGATCCTCTGTCCGGGCTTCCTTCCTTCCCCCTGTAGAATTGCCACCTCTTGCTCCTTTCCACGCACGGAAGCAATCACTATGTCCCCTGGCTCTTCAGCTGATGGACAAGCTCCTTGCCTTGTCCGCCCGGTCTTGGCTGTGAACCCCAAATCCTTCTACATTTGACTTTTCCACTTCAGCTTCTGTGATATTAGTCGGACCAGTGGTCTTGGCCGTGGGATGCCTCCTCCGCGGGCTGTCCTGTCCTTGTAGGTAAGCTGCAGAAGCTGCGGGGAAGTCACGTGCTGTATCTCATGAGTTGTCTGTCTGTCTAGGGTCCCTTCCACATCTTCTGACTTCTTCTCATCCCTAGCGTTCTGGTCCTCTGAATCCCAGGCGCCATGGTCCCCAGCTGTGCCCTAAGCCCTGGAGGGTCGGCTGCTCATCATCACCACCTCCTCTCCTTAAGTCTTGACCTGGCCTCCGTCTGTACTAGTGCACTCCCCGCATGCTGACCATTACTTCACACACAACAGGTAGCAGCTGCTCCAGATTTTGCAAGTTACATTTGTATGGACTTTGTTTTCGGTTTTCTGACTCTGATGAAAGACTCCAGAGCCTTGAAGGGCCACTGGATGAATCAGAATCCCGGAGCATTCTAGGGGCTCCTAGAAGTTGATTCCGAGTAGTGGGGCACTCTGTGCTGGGGGTGCTTGTTTGGGTTCATGTCACCAAGTGAGCATCACAGATGAACCCGAAGCTCTCAGGTCATGTCGTCCAGCCCCCAGAGGTACCCAGGCTGCTCCTTCCCCTCCCCCCCACCCCCTTGCAACCAGCTCACGGCATCTGCTTAACGTTGTAGGGCTTCCTACAGGTGGGAATTCATTCTTATGATTCAACTAGGCTCTAGAATAACTTTGTCATTTCTTTTTTTTTTAATTTTTTTATTTATTCAATTGTGCGTGTGTGCATATGTATGTGTGCGCGCGCGTGTGTGTCTGTGTGTGTAGAACCACAGACGAATTCGCGAACCACCATGGACGCTTCCACTTCCTCCGCCCTGGGATTCACAGGCTCTGCCCTACCAGGACCAGAAATGCAGGCCGCCCCTGCTTCCGCCCGGCGTCTATACGTGGGATCTGGGATCTGAACTCAGGACCTTCCACCTGCAAGCAGAGGCTTAACCCCTGAGCCACCTCTCCAGCCCAACTTTGTCATTTCTTGAGACTCAAAGGTGTGGGTGTCACACACCAGGAGATGCCAAGTTCCCTGGCATTTGTGCTTCAAGCACCATAAAGCCTTTGTTAGCCAAGTAAAGTAGTAAGCTTAAGTCAGTTGGATTACATAAGAGATGTCGGAATTCAAGTTATTTATGATGCAAGAGTACTTGGAAATAGAACTTGGCATTTGCCCTGAGATTATATTTTGGTTTTCACTAAAACACAGCAATTTATCTTCCATAAGGGACAAACAGGGCTTTAGTGCTCAAAGCTCTGAAGAAGCACTGACACAAATGACAGAGGGACTTCTAGAGTCACTGTTTAAGGAGAAAACATGGTACGGTTGCTTTTAACAATAGGGTTTTCTCAGAGATTCTAAAGGAAGAAGTTAGACTCTTGAATGTGATGGCTCAGACAGTTCAATCTTACTGCAGGAATGCCTAATTCTATGTAATTCTATGTAAAGGGAAAAAAATGAGAAAGGCAAAGCAATTCAATAGGATGCTTATATACCTAATTTGGTTTTCATTTTATCTTGTCACAATTTCAGTGAGGAGGGTAAATTTCTCACCAATCTATTTAATACCAAACTGCTTCACATTCTTGCCCATCCTTGCACCTAAAGCTGTTTGGTCTCCAAAATCAGCTGAATGATAAAAATCATGCATTTTAAAAATCAGCAGCAAAATGCCCTCCCCTCTCTATAGATGAAGTGATAAAGTATGTTTATTAAATTCCATGGAAATGCATTGAGCATCACTTGCATTTATCTTTAGCGAGTTACTAGATTTTAACTTCAAGCCTAGGGTTTTAATTGACCCTCTGTTCTAATAAGCCTGTGAGGCAGGGGTGTAGCCCATCCTGCATTGCCTTTGATACGTCAACAGGGTTTTAAATCACAGTTCCGTCATCTATAGCTTAACTGCTTGGATCTTGGCGCTCCGTATTATAGAGTAGAGATGATGACACCTATTTGCCGTGTTGGGAGGACTGAAGCTACATAAGGGAGTGATCGTGGTACAGTACATGGTGAAAGTGAAGAACTGTCCACCTTGTAATGGACTCCCTGTGTGGAACTAGTCACATGGGATGAGGGCTATTTCCAGTCTTCTCTTTCAACAGCATGGCATGTCCTTGCATAGATTACTTCTCAGACATGTCCTTGCATAGATTACTTCTCCACTGAATTATGTCCTTTGGCTTTATTTTATCTCCCAAGGTGAGATCTAGGTCAAAGATTATAAAGACTTTTGCAGTTCGTGTCAATATACTGCCATATGGTTTGCAGGGCGACATTTCCACTGGTTGGAAGAGGGCACATTTCCAAAGTCTTGGTTAAAGACAGACTTCAATGTCATTGTGGTTTGATTCCTCTTTTAGCCACTTATTTACTGACTTTGAGCAGACTTTCTTCTTTTTTTTTATGATTCTTTTTTTTTTTATTTCAGCTCATACAAACTTATTAGGTACTCCAGTTCCCTCCCTTCCTCCTCCTCCCCCCGTACCCCCTGCACCCCCTCCCCACCCCTCTCCCTCCCCATCCCCCAGTGCCTCCCGCCCCAATTCCCAGAGAGTCCTTTCTTGTGCATGTCTGATTTTCCACTGGGCCCTCCTCTCCGATGACGTACAAGGACCCAGTGGCCTTTCCCTGAACCCTTTCCCGTGTTCCCCTTAGGTATAGGAACACTGCTGTGGCTGCCAATCCTTTACCTCCAAGGCTCTTGGTGCCTTTAGCAGATGCTAGACTTTGTGAGGTCCACAGTGGGTTGGACAATGTGCAGGGCATGCAAAGTCCAATTATGATTGCTTCAGCCCTAACTAGTATAGAGTATCTTATATATCATTGCTCCTCCCATCCTTTTGCTCTTACACTCTTACTGCCCCCTCTTCCGCAAATTTCCCTGAGCTTCAAGATGGGGAGAGACTAAGCTAACCTAGTTCTAGGTGGTTGATATAGAGTCTCTGAAGTTCTGGATTGTGGTTTGTTGATTTTCTTTTGCAGTTTTGCTGCTCCTGCAATGCCCTTCACTCCATCCTGGTGGGCATTGTATGTTACCCCCTGGCCAGAGACAAAAAGCTGTTAGAGTCTTGTGATAAAAGCACATTCAAAGGTAGATGTAATAAAAGTGGGAAACCACAGTAAGGGAGGGGTCTATCACCCGTTTGCAAAATGGTTACTTTTTATCTGCCAGACTATATGGCCTCCTCTTCTGGTGAGATCACACCCCCTCAGTAGTAAATGATCAGGAACAAAAGTCTGTGAACTTAATCAGATGTCTCATTACTTATTTGGGTCCTTGGTGGAGGCCTATTTTCCCTGCTGTAACATGGTCCCTTCTCTCCTTGTTTCTGGTGTGGCCCTCCTACCCCATCCCTCCTGTTCATAATCCTTGGAATTACTGTCTCTAGGTGGGCTGGGTGGGTTTGGTACTAGGAGCCACCTATTAGGGAGTACATACGGCGCTTAATTTTCTGGGTCTGGGATACTTCACTTAATATAATTGTTTCTAATGACATCCATTTCCCAGCAAATTCCAGTAATTCATCATTTTTGATGGCTGAGTAGTACTCCATTGTATAGATGTACCACAGTTTCCTTATCCACTTGTCAACTGTTGGACATTTGGGCTGATTCCATGACTTTGCTATTGTAAACAGTGCGAGCAGACTTTCTTCTCTGTTTTCTCATCTGTGAGGTGAGATACACAACTGGCTCATCGTGTCTGTCTCATACACACCGTGTCTGTCTCATGACACTCAGCCTTCGTCCTCTGCCTTGTTCCATCCGCATTCTCCACTGGCCGCCCCAGCTTGCTCTTGGGTCACTGCCTTCAAGTTACTGCGCCTGCCAATTACTGCAAGCTGTTCTCCTGAATGCATCATCAGTTAAGAAACAAAAACAAAAACAAAACCAAAAACAAACAAAAAAGCAAAACTCTTCTGAAGCACTGATCTGATTGGTTGTGCCCTTGGGAATGTTTCCTTGTTCTGGGAGCGCAGAACCTGCAGTCCCTGAGGGAGACTTAGTGATGTGACCCCGTCATGCTCTGCCCTCCACACCTGTATCTCACATTGGACCTTGGTCCCTTCCCAGAATCTGTCACCAGTCTTTTTTTTCTAAATCCAGAACTTTCCCATTTTGTTGTTTCTTGGCTTTCAAATTTCTCTTCCACACAATCCACCTTATAAATAGTTGTTTCATGACTAATTTTCCTGCTGGATGTGTGACAACAGGTTCCACTTGCATTTGCCACTCTGTTCACTCGTGGTGTCGAGCATAGAGCCCAGAGCTAATGCTAAGTAAATACTTAGGAAGATTTAAGTAACTACCCAATAGCTATTGTTATTACCCATAAACACAGGGAAGAAAAAAAAAAAACCTTTAGGTGCAATTTGATAAACATCTTTGCGGTCAAAGTGCTCTGAAACTAAATATGCATGGATCTGTTTTTAAAGATCTTCTAAAAACTAAAGTACATTTTTTGGCCAAGTAAGATCCTGTTTGTCTTTTTCCTTATGTAACCTTTCCTGTTGACGAGGGCAGATCTTCGGAGAGGACAAATGCTTGTAACAAGCACAGTTCAGTGTCAGACTATCTTTCATGTCAGCCAGCATTCTTCATATAAGACCTATAATAATATTACCTGAAGTGTCCAGGAAGTGGGTAGACAGCCATTTTGAGCCAAGCAGCACAGTATAAGGACTTCGTAGTGAAGGTGAGCATTCCTGAGAGATTACATGATGCCTGGTGCATTTCCTTTCACTTGAAACCTCCAGCTTTTTTGGTTTGCATGTCCCAGAAGGACAAGTCATTTCTCTTACATTCTTAACGTTTTAAAAAGTGAATTTTGTTCTTTCAGAAGTAGAGTTCATTCTTTCATGAATCTTTCGAGCACATTATAATTAACCAAAATCCTTATTAGTCACAAAGAACCAGAGTTATGTCTATTTCAGAGGATGCCTTTTCCTCACATCTCGTGTGTACCTGCGGAAGAGCTTCCATTAGGTATTAGATAGTGAAGATGTGTTGCTTAGCTTCTTCTGGGCCTTGTGTTTAAGACTCATCTGAAGCAGGTAGTGAATTTCTGGTCTACTTTCAGTCACATGACCAGCTAAACAGAGAAGGTCCTATCTTTAAGGGGGAAGCCTACATTGTTGATTTTGTTATTTACTTACTCGCTGCCTGTTTGTTTGTTGTATAAGGGCAGATGTGGGGCAGGGAGAGCGGGACCTTTTACTTTAAGGCACATTTCCTAAGACATTAGCTTTATTTTATTTTATTTTATCAACAAATCACTTATATTCAGATTTGATTTTTTATTTTCTTTTTTCCGCAATCATACAAGCTCAATAGGCATCCCAATCCTCTCCTTCCCTCCCTCCCCCCTTCCCATTCCCCTCGCACTCCTCTCCTTCCCCCTCCTTTTACTCCCCTCCCTCCCCCTCTCCCAGTGCCTCCCCCTGAGCATCCTTCTGTGTGAATGCCAAACTTCCCTCTGAATCCTCTACCCCAGTGAGGTGCAAGGATTGTGGCCTAGCTGGATGCCCCCTCTTGGGCTCCCTGTCAGCATGGGAACACCATTATGACTGTTAATCCCTTGCCTCCAAGGATCCCACTGTCTGTGATCCATGCTAGACTTTGGGGGGTTGATTTGATTTTTATATCTATTGTCCACTGGGATTTTTTCATTCAGTAGGAAAGAGGAGTTATTTTGACCTCAGGGGACTGCAACACTGTTGGCAGCCAAGGCCACCAGCAAGTGTCTGCCAGCTTCACCAAGCACAGCTGTTTGTCATGGGTATTAAGCCCCATTAGCTCAGGATGAGTTGATGTTAGAAGGGCCTGGGCTCTGTGGGTGGGCTCCAAGACCTTAGATGTTAGTTTTTGTAGGTTCAGCTAAGACTAGGGTGGCAGGTTGAGGGGGTGGGTGGGAAGGATGGAACCCTGCTTGTTGTCTCATTGAGTTGCAGTTAAGGTTGGCAGGACTTTAGATTGCGAAAGTGACATTTCCAGAGTGCTTATGGTGTCAGTGTCAGTAAGAAGCAGCCCAAGGAAGGAAGTGATAAACGGGCTTTAAAACATTCATTCCAGGACAAAGGAAGGGCCCAAAGGGACTAATCTTATGTAATTTTGTAGTTTATCTTCAAGATCTTAATAGACCATCTATTTTATGACTAACCTCACCAATAAAGAGCAAACCAAGGAAGCATTCTCTTTCCAGATGCATGGGTCTCCAAGATAAGGCCTGGAAGATGCTGGGTCTATGCAGATGTCCCTCTGCAAGGAACCACCGGTTGTAGATTTTCAGATTATGCAATTTCTGGCCATTACATCTTGGAGGTGTAGCTTTGCCAGTGAATTATGAGTTATAGATGCTATAGGCTGCTTATTACATAACTTCTGGTCATTGAATCATGGAGTTATTGCTTCATTTGTAGAAGATCTGTTTATCTGAGTAAGCAAATAAAAGGAATGGTATTTTTCTATGTAAGAAAGAAGTGATGGATTCTTTTTTGTATTTTATTTTTTGTATTTTTATTTATTTGAGAGAAGAAAGAGGGCCAGGGAAAGAAACACGTACACAGAGATAAAGGTGGAGAGAGAAAGAAAGACTTAAGTGTGTTATCAGAAGTCAGTTTTCTCTGTCTATTTTGTGAGCTATGGGGTGTCAAACTCAGGCTGCCAGGTTTGCAGGCACGTGCCTGCCCATTGAGCTGTTTCGCCCGCCCCAGCATGCTGTATTCCTGAGCTGAAAAAGAAAAAAAGAAAAGATAAGTCGGTGAGATCATTGCAATCTCAGGAAAATGATTTAAAAAAAACCCTCGAGATTGTGGAAATAACATTTTCTTAGGAAATTAAGGAGTAAGTAGACTGGTTTGAAAAATAACTTTTAGTTTTAACAGGGAAGGAACAGTGATAGAAAGTTTAGACTAGCAGAAAGGCTTCTATTTTATGAGATGTAAGAAGAGGAGAAACGGGTCATAAGGCAGGATAGATAGATATAAAAAGAAAGGGAGATGCGTTCTGATGGCTGCACTTACTAGAAAGGATGTTGATGCTGAGGAAAGAAAAGAGTAGGCAGATCCAAGGGAGATTGCAAAGTGTGTCTTTGACAGTTAAGCAAGACTTTGATTGAGAAGATCTGGAAATTTGGCTAGTATACTTAGGAGAAGGATATGCTTTTACATTTTGTGCACTGCACCAAGATTTTTACAAAACTTGCTCGAAATGTAGTTGGCTTTCCTTTCCCATCTGGTATCGGGTCAGGGTTTGCATTTGCCCTGAGGGCGCCATTTCTAGCACAAGTAAAGCATCCGGCCCTGTGGGGCTGGCGCTAACGACCCTGCCATGGCCAGCAGTTGCAGGGATTTGAACTTTTTGCCACAGCCCGGAAACTCCAACATAAGACACTGAAGAACTGAAGCTTCTCTGATGAAAAATTTGCTGACTGGGATGTAGCAGCTATTGCCTGTGTCCTGAGGCAACGGCTCTGATCTTGATGGAGACAGGACCTTAAGGGACAACAGGGGAATGGGACACACTTTCCAGGGGCGGCAACGCAGGTCTGGCCTGCTGGGACTTAGCCCTGACTGGGATCACGTCATGCAGTGATCCACATGTATGAAGTCACATGTGTTCATGCATGAGATTAGATTCAGAATTTTTAAATTTTCTTTCTCTTTTTTATTATTTTATTTTTCTAGTTTTTTAAAATTGTGCGTGTGTGTGTGTGAGTGTATGTGTGTGTGTGTATATATCAGAGGGCACTGTGTGTCCTTGTGGAGGCTCAAGGGTGACTCGGGAATCATCTCGGATTTCTTCCACCTCCTTTTTGCTTCACTCTGAGATTTCCCAGGTTCTGACCACTAGGACCGGAAGTGCAGGACACTACTGTTTCTGCCTGGTGTTTTTACGTGGGACCTGGAATCTGAACTCAGGACCATCTACTTGTGAGAGAGTCTTAACCTCTGAGCTCTCTCTCCAACCCTTATTTTTCTAGTTGTACAAGCATATTTAATTTTTATCCCTGCTTCCCTCTATCCCCCCTCCCTCCCATTTCCCTCCCTTCCTTTCTCAATTCTTTCTACTTCCATCCTTCTGCCTGTCCACTTCTGTGGACCCCAGGGTTTCTTCTGGCTTGTCTACTCTTGTGACATACCAAGTTGCCTCTCTTCAGGCCACCCCATTGATAGGGGCACTTCCTTTCACTCATCCAGCTTTAGTCCCCAAGGTTTCCACTATATGCTCTTATTTCTCTTGAGTTCCTTGTTAGTCTATGAGGACATGTTGGTATGTCAGTCATTATGCAGGTTTGGTAAGGACAAGTCTCACTGCAATGAGTTCCTAGATGCAGCAGTCCTGCCTTGAATGGAATGTCTTGTCTAATGGTGAACCTTCCTATTTTTAGGTTATTTCAATCTCACTTCCCCCTCCTTTAGGATGGGGTGGGTATTAGGTTGGTCTGATTCTAGGTGAGCCCTGCTAGGCTGCCAGTGCTCTGCATTATAACTGGTCGTTGTTGTCTACCTCACTGCTTTTCTACTGCCCTAGGCTGCATCCTGTCTGGGTGTTGAGATCCTCTACCTGTTATAAAAGAAGACTTCTAGGCTGACTGATAGGTGTTCTTCCATTCTATGGGTATAATAGCAGCATTTTGATGTACTGTCTTCCTACTTGTAGGTTCATTGGATATTTTTCCCATTGATCTATTTCCTTCCCCTTTTTAGGTTCTTGTTCTAGTTAACAATAACAGGAATGTGTTCCATTCTGACAAATGGGTTTTGAATCCAATCAGAAAGCTGTTGGTTGTCTCCTTGATACTCATGCCAATATTACACTGGTGGTCACCTGTTGCCAGGGTGATTTTTATTGCAACTTGCAGATCTCAGGAGTTGTTGAGGCCTGTGATTATTTCTCTCCCCCAGTAGCTTCTACAGTATTTCTTGGTACTGTGTAAGCTATCCAGCAAGAAGGAAGTTCTCAGACTGGTTCCAGTTGATGTATTTTGCTTGTGTTCTGTGATCCATCTGTGTTGCATCTTCAGTAATAGGGTCTCACTGACAGTTTTTTGGAGAGCCGCCAAGAGCGATGGCAAAAGCCTGTAATGTTTGGGGCCTTTGAGACCTCTCTGACTTCTTTGAATATGAAGTGTCATATTCCTGTTACTATAGTATAGTTTTAATTGTTACTGGGTTCTAAATGGATCAGCTCAGTGTTTTTTTTTTTTTTCCCCTGTTTTCCTCACTCTGTGTTCCTTTACATAGGACTGACCATTCTTGTTCTTTCCTTTAAAAGACATGCTTTTTTTTTGAGGATACTGCTATATGGGGATACTGCCTATGGGGATACTGAGATAATCTTAGGGTTTTTCTATATCTCCCTTTATATGTCCCTCCTATCTTCCCATTTCCCCATTTCTCCCTATGTATTTTTCCCACTTATTCCCTCTCTCATCCTACTTGCCGTGGTATGCTAAGTCTCCCCTTTAAAACTTTCACCCTAATTATTCCTTCCCATCTTCCCACTTTTTGAATTTCTGGCTCTTCCAGTAATTCCAAGCACACTATGCTGACAAGAATATCAGTGCTAGCATCTGAATATAAGAGAGAACATGTGCTTAACTTTCTGTGTCTGAGATACCTCGCTCAATATTAAATTTTCCAGTTTCATCCTTCACTAACCAATTGCATATTCTCATCCTTTCTGACGGTGAGTATTATTCTCTTGTGTATATGCACCACATTTTCATTATCCATTCCTCTGCTGAGGGGCATGTTGGTTGATTTCATTTTCTCACTATTGTGTAGTTCTTTTTCATATGGCAGATACTACATATTATACTATTGAGAGATATGTTAGAATGTTAGAAAAGCAAATATCTGGTCTAGGAAGGGAAGAGTGAACCTTTGAATGTAAAGGAAAGTAGAATCAGTGGAAAAGTATTGAATATGAGAGAACACATTTCACTTTTGGTCAAAATAATCAAAAGAATCCAAGACCCGACTTTTAAGATACTAAGAAATGGTAATGTCTTTTTTCTTTCAGATTTTCTATTTGTTTATTTTTTGGTAAAATGTGAATTTGTTATTTATTAACACACACAAAAATCAATGAAAACTATATCTGTTAGTGTTGAAAATTGAACATATAAAGTATTTATCATACACATAAGAAAATATAAGGATTTTTAAGATAAAAGTAAAGTACAAATACAGCCATATACATAGATAGATATCACCAACATTTTATAAACAAAAGTATTTCGAATTGAAGAATATATCCAGTAAACTTTCCTATATAATATCTGAAAGACACAAAGCTAAATTGCAAAACATTAACAGAATAGAAATGAATGGAATTAAACTATACCATTGAATTTTAGTCATGTTTTTGTGTCTTTGAAAGACCTTAGTTTTTTTTAAATTTTTTTGGTATTTTACTGCATTGGTATAATGAAATTTATGTGTTTTCACCCTTACTACCCAGTCTCATCCCCCTCCTGTTCCACTTTATACCTTCTCCTTTCCAGTCAGTCTCCCTCTTACCTTTACGACTTTTTGCATGTGTGGCCCACTGGGCTTCATCTGCGATGCCTGTACTGGCAGGTGCCTGAGTAATGCTGGGCATGGTTGTCTTCTCAGGGGCCAATGAAGTAAAGAAACTCCCCTTCTCCTGTCTGGCGTTAACTTTAAATAGTGTCTTAGGGAGAGGCAGCGTCTGTGGGGACCTTTGCTCGTCCATAGTGAAATGTTGGTAGGTCAGCTGTTGCGCAGGTCTTGTGGTCAAGACCAGAGGATGCTGTCTGGCTGCACCCTTCCCCATCTGTAGCTTCTTATATTCTTACTGCTCCCCTCTTCTGGAAGTTTCCTTAAAGAAATGCTGACATTGGGGAATGGGGTGGAGAGGGTCCCCCACATAGTGCTGTGGGTCTTCACACGCGCCTCGAGGCATCTGCTTCAGTTGCGCTGGAGGAAATGTGAGGTCTCGGTGATGGCTTCCTCAGGAAGCCGTTTGCACAATCCAGAGCAATCACACAGCAAAACCCGGTTGCAACAGAGACTAAAAATTCCTGCTTATGAAAGGCTGTGGTGATGCTAACTGTGTAAAGCAGAGCCCACATCCCCTTCAGCCCTTGAGCGGCTGACCCACAGGGCTCAGCATGGATCTGGGAGACAGAGATGAGGAAGCACAGGCTGAGAACGAAAGACTCCCTGCTCAGGGTCCAAAGGGGTCCCCCACCCCAGGAATTTCTTAGCTTAGAAGAAGTCACTTTCCTCCTACTCAAAAGACATTGTGCGGAGTTGGATCCCCCCTCCCCCAGTGTGCACATGCTTTGGACCAAAATCCTCCTCCCGTTTAGAGCTTTCTTCCATTGACTGGTTGGTGTTTGCATGGTGCTAAAATATACACAGAAAAATTGCCTTGACCATGTCTCTCTCAGTCTGCTGTCCCTGGCATGAAGCGCATGCAGTGTTGTGCAACCATGATTACTGTCTTTAGACCTTTGTCTTCGGCAGCTAAAACTCTGTACGTGTTAAACTCCTCCTCGCTAACCCAGCTTTGTTCTGCATTCTGTCTGGGCATTCAACTATCACAGATGCTTCAAGCAAACAGAATCATATGGTATTTAGCAGTTGACTTCTTTCACTTAGGATAATATCTACAAGGTTTATCTTGCAATAGTGTCTGTTAAAAGTTCCTCTTTTTTTTTTTTCATTTTCGTGTGTGTGTGTGTGTGTGTGTGTGTGTGTGTGTGTGTGTGTTTGTGTGTGTGTGTAGGCCGGAGAGTGATATAGGGATCATCTTTGATCATTCTTGTACCTTATTGTCTTGAGGCTAGGTTTCTAAACTTAGAGCTCTCAGATAAAACTAGACTGATTAGTCAGCTTGCTCTGGGGATTCGAAGGCCCTACCTTCCCGGGCTGCAATTATAAGTGCCCTTCTGGATTTTGTTTTCTGGGTGAAATCTGTAGATGTGAACGCTAGTGCTTTTACTCACTCAAAAGCACTTTAACTGCTTAGCCATCTCACCATTTCATAATTTCCTTCCTTTTTATGACCAAGTGATGTTCTATTATATCTACCAACTTAGTGTATCCATTCATTTATCCTTGAATGTTTGTCTCCTGATTGAGTCTAAAGCTTTGGGAGATTGTTATAGTCTTACAGGCATCTGGCAAGACTGGTACCAAGAGCATTGTGGTCCTTGTTTTCTTCCCTCTTTTAAATCTCCTTCCCTCCCTCCCTCTTCTTGTCTTTCGCCCCTACTGTTCTCCTTGTATTTTTTCCTCTTTAGCAATTATATGTGTCTGAATCATGCCAAGTGCTGGAATCTACTACTGAGAACTGTCTTTTCTTTTAAATTTGGTGGAGTTAGGAGGTGCTCTTCAAAAGTGGACAATATCAAAGGCTTGAGTTTGGACTCAAACCAATGTCTGAGGCCCTGAAGGAACTGTGATTTCTGTTGTATAGTTTGAAGCCATTAAAAAATAAGCAATGGGCTGCAGAGATGGCTCAGGGGTTAAGACTCTGCCTCACAAGTAGAAGGTCCTGGGTTCAGACCTTCTGTAAAAAAATGCCAGGTGGAAATGGTGGTGGCCTATATTTCCGGCCCTGGTGGGCAGAGCCTGGGAAATCCCAGAAGGAAGCAAAGAGGTAGAAGCAATCCAGGATGATTCCCGAAGTCACCCTTGGTCCTCCACAGGGACACAAAGTGTCCTCTGATATAGACACACATACACACACACACACACACACACACACACACACACACACACCACAAAGATGAATGAATAAATAAAGGTAAAAAAGAGATGTAAAGAAAGCAATACAAGACAAATGGCCGGAACAAAAAGCCCTGCCACTCTATCCAGCATCAGCAGCTGCTGCAGCTGAGACTATATAGCATGAGAAATTTGAGAAGAAACTTTGGTATTCAGGATGGGTGGACTTGTGTGAATCCTTGCTGAGCCCCACTTGCAAATGTCCTCAGCCTCCCCCTAGTCCAGCCACATCTGCAGCCACCATCACTTGCTTGTTTCCTAAACTCCCTTAGGTGCAGCTGAGAGCACCTTCCTGGGCCTTCACCCTTAGCTTCTTCCTTCCACCTCTTCTTCTTCCTGCTCAGAGCTCCTCCCACGATGACTCCTGGTGAGAAGTGGTAGGACAAACCAAACCAGAGCATGTGGGCTCCGAATGGTCATTGGGGGAAGGTGGGTGCCTTTGGCCAGCGTGGGACGGGAGAACGAGATCCTCCTCTGTTGGGGACAGCAGTTCAGAAGCACACTTCCTCAGGCTAGAGGGGTGTGGGGGGACCCTGAGCACCTGCTCTTGGTAGCCACTTAGTTCCCTTAGCAGTGCCCCCTTGTGTTTCCCCCCCTCATTCCCCACTTCCTTCCTCTCCTCCCTAGGGAGGAGCTCAGAGCAGGAGCGCCTGTGTGCAGGCTCTCGCCTCTGTCTTTCCTTTCTGGGAAGCTCAGATGACATGACACATCATTTAATGGCAGCGTTATTTGAGTCCAGAACTAAATGCCTTTGGAATTTCACATTTTGGGAATTTAATTTACAAGGGGATTTAGTCTCAGGTTTTTGTAGCAGTTACTCTTTTCTGTTGCTGTGAGACACCACTTAGACTCAGAGGAGAAAGGGAGATTTATTCAGTTTACAATTCCAGAGGGGAGATGTAGTCCATTAGGGTGGGGAAGGCTGAAGGAGGCTCAGGTCATATCCGTTATGGAGGCTAAAAGCTGCAAGCTGCAAGTGTAGGCTCACTCACTCAAGCGGGGCAGGGCTAAGGCTACCTCTGAGAGGTGCCTTCCACCGGCACGGCTCCACTTCCTGACATGCCAGGACCTTCCCCATATCAGCTGAGGATTCAGGTACATGCACCTGTAGGGGACAACTCACATTTCAGACCATGACAGCTTCACTACGGTATTAATTATTTTTGTAATGGTTGTCACCAAATAATTTGCCAGAAGCAATTTAAGGAGGGAAGGGGATATTTTTATGATTTCCTGTGGTGCGTATGTGTGTTTGCCTCTGTGCGTGTGTGTGTACGCACGTATGCATGCACACGCATGTGTGTATGTGTGCATATACGAGGGTACATGTATATATCCACTTCTGTGCAGGGATCAGAAGACCATTTCAACTTTTATCCTTGGAAAATTCTGTCCATTTCACATCTCATTGGCCTGGAGCTAAGTAAGCTAGACTGGTCTGGAGCTGGACTGGCCTGGAGCTGGACCAGTCTGGAGCTACCGTGGCCTGGAACTAAACTCGTCTACAGCTAGGCTGGCCAGGCGGAGAGCCACAGGGAATGTTCTTCCTGTGCCTTCCCAGCACTGGCATTGCCAGTGCCTGGTAGTTTTGGAAGGTCTCTGGGGATTGAATCCTCATACTTGTGAGACCAACACTTGCTTTCCAGTCCTAGACAGAACTCTCTCCAACTCTTCCCATGTCCCACTGGTCAAAGTCACTTGCCTGCCTTTCATGACTAACCAAACTGCTTTAAGGAGGAAGTACTTACTGAGGAAGTACTTAAGGGAATATCAGTTCATCATGGTGGGGAGGACACGGTCACAGGCGATGGTCAGTCTAGGGTAGCAGGGTGGGGCAGAGGGCTTACAGCTTCTACATCTCACATCTTGGTGGATCTGGAAGTAAAGAGCTTAGGATGAGCCAGAAGTAGACATTACTGTAAACCCCTCTACCCCTTCTGAGTGATTTGTTTCTGTCTCCCAAAACACCAATGAATTTCACATCTAACCACCACAGAAACCTAACTCAAAAATTTAAGACTGGAAGGAGGGCCTCTTGCTTGTTGCATTTCATTTTTGTATTTTTCTTGCTATTGGGATTTGTGTGCAATGGAGACTCTCTGGCTGCCAACTTTGGACACTATGACTGAGCTTAGTTTACTTTCAGAAGCCAGGGAGTGGATTTCACTAGATGTTCACCATGGACTTAGCACTATTTTATTTGATGTAATTCCCCAGTCTGTTTCAGAACCCCCTCCCCAGTGATCATGGGAGATTCACTGAAAGACAAAGGTCAGATTGGAAAGGGCTTCCTCTTGCTGCTTGGGAGAAGGCTGCTTTAGTACACTGATCTCTTTCTTCCTTGGGGGGATAGTCAATAGTACAGATAGTCAGATAGCTATCAGAAGTGCACAGCTTTAATGGGTAAGAAAACAACTCAGGTGGTTGTTCTGGAGAACGTTTTGTCCAACTGTTTCATGAAGGACTTCCATTAAAGTAACATTCCTGGCTTTTCTCCTCCTCCATTCATCCTTCACCAGAGGAGGAGTGGTTTTATCTTTTGTGTGGGCAGGTATGATATGGCCCCCTCTGGAACTCTCCTTAGAATCTGCCTCTCTGAAACAAAAGGCACATTTTGGTCTGCTCTAGGCCATCATGTAAATCATGGAGCAGGCTTGACTCTGTACGGGTCACATCAACGGTAGGAGGGGCTGACTTTGTGGGTGTCCTCACTAACTGTAGGTGGGATGTTGGCATATTTGCTATACATCTGATACAGCTCCTAGCAAAACCAAGCTACCATTTCTAGCTCTCTTTTTAAAATTTCTGCCTCTTTCTCTCATTTGGTCCTAAATTCCGATGGAGTGCTATTTATTAGCTCTCCTGAGTTTTCAACATTTGAGCATTTAAGACTCAGAGATGGAGGTGTGTTCCCGTGGTCTTACTGCAGAGAGGACATTAAAGTCACCAAGTGCAGAAGATAGAGATGATTGCTGTCTGGGGACAAAACGGGCCTTTGGGGAATGAGTATCTCATAGAGAATGGAAGCAGATCTGTGATGAAAAATGGTGATTATAAATGGCTACAAAAACCATAAAGGAATCCTAGATCATCCCCATCTTTTTCTTTTGAGGGAGAGCTGAGTAGCACAGAGGTGTTCAGCTTCTTTTGTTTTAACCACTCAGTGCTAAATCATGCAAGCCTACCTGTAGTTTTGCTGAGAGCCTATTAAGGGAATCTCATTTCACACAAATGACAAAACACCATTTTTTAATTTTACAAATACTTATTTAATATCCCATAGTTCCAGCCACTTAGGTGATTAAAGCCATACAACTACTGGGCACATGAAAATAATTGAGTGTGCTGTGGATTCCCACATCCTGAGATAATGGCATATAAACCTGGTCTTATCGAAAGAAACCTGGAGGAGAAGAACAGCCAGTTCTCTGGGCAGATCTCAGCTGTTTTAACACCCAGCCACCTCCAGGGTGTGAGTTATCATTTCGAGGAGCAGAATTGCCCTTTCTTCCATGCCTGCTACCTCATCCTTTCCTCCTGTTCCTTCCTCTTTTCTGTTTATACGCCTATCTCTGCAGGGAACAGATACTTCCTCTTTTGAGCCTTCATTCTTATAGCGAACCTCCTGGTTCTGCTGGACTCCCAGAGGGTCTGTGTTCCTGAGGCCTCTGGCCTTTGTCTCTTGCCACTCGTCAGTTCTGGAAAGAGCTGCCTTCCTTGTGGTCAGGGCTTCCTTGCCCTAGGTCTCGTGCTCAAAGATGGGAATAAGGACATAGCTCTTCAAGTTGGGTAACTGGTTTTGGTTGTGTTCTCCCCGTTTTCTTTAGGATCGCCTTTCTTCTCGTCTACCCACCTGGCTCTGTGAATGAGCTCCAGAATGGTTCCAACCCTAGTCTCTTCTCCTTGTCTTTGCCTGTCAGTCATACGAAGACGACTGCTAACATGATCTGATTGTGATTGTATTTGCTGTTTAAAATCGAGGAGATAATGTAGAAATATTGCCTCGTTCCATTTTCACCTTCCTTTTTTTGAGATGAGGAATGCTGGCTTAAGAACTTAACCAGTTTAGGTTACTTGGGAAAACAAATTATAAGTTTCAAGGACTAGAAAATTATTTTTTATTTTTTTTATTTGTTTTTTATTTTCAGAATGTACTTTATACAAAATAACCAGTTCATATGGAAATAATCTACAGACCTCTGAGGATCAAAAAGCTTTTAAAAAAGTTCTTTCAAAAAATTATCCAACATAGTATCTAACTATTGAGGTAAATGTCGCTCTCAGTAAGACAGGGGATCAGCAGACCACGACAGAATATATACAATATAAAAATAAATAGCATCCCCCTTTCCAGTACTGGCCAGGGCAGTTCACAGGACTTTTGCTTTCATAGCAGGAAACCAATGTCTGACACTATGTGGGATTGGGGTCCCACTGCACAAAGTAGGTGAGAAAGGCACAGTTTGCCTGGGTAAAATGGGACAGAGACAACAGAATGTACCAGCATGGGGCGGGGGCTGTGGGCAGCATTTCAATAAATTACTTAATATTCAGACCTCTTTTCCTTAAGGAGGGAGTGGAAATGGCATGAGCCTAACTAAGAGCAGAGATGGGAACAGACAATACTGAGGCAAAGCTTTTTTATCAGCCTGTGAGTGGGGCTGCAACCTAGCTCGCCCCAACACCGTCTTCTCAAAGGGAAAGTCTGGCTCAGTTCCTAAGCCTGACAACTGAAACAGAGAAGAGGCGGCCATGTCTTCTCACCCAGCAAGTCTTAACCACATTTATACTTCCTAGTTAGTGAGGTAAGCCCAGGGAGGGGGGAAATGCCAATTGTCCCTTGCTACAGCCTCAACGGAGCTACTGGAATCCCAGCAGTGCTTGGGACTAGACATCATGTGACCACTGTACAGAGTCCAACTGAAGGACTAGAAAATTTAATGGACCAAATTCTAAAACTTTCCTTTAAAGAGACTTCCATATCCATATTCCATATACATACATAGTAGCCTCTTTAATTATATATATCTATATCTATATATATCTTGATATATATATATTATCTTGATGATTAGGACAAGAAACCTCATCTAGAGTCTTAGAATCTGTGAAGATGCTGCCCTTGTAACTCTTATGAGGAACCTGAGGGCCTTTTGGCTAAAACGCCTTTGGAGAGAATCATTACGCATGCTTCCAAGCGTGGCCAGAATGGCTGAGGCAGAGAAATAATAGTTGGTGGGTGTTCCTTGCTCGTTTCACATTCAACCTTCTTTTGTTGGATGCTTCCTACTTGTTTCAAGTAGCCGAGGATACGCCACTCTTGTCATGTTTGAAAGTCACATGGTCCTTGTTGTCTAGAAAGAAGTCCCACAGGGAGGAAATGACCTAGTGCTGGTTGGCAGCAGAGATGGAAGTCTGGTGTGAAGAAAGCCTTTTGTGCCAAACTTCCAGCAGCTGCAGTCTTAGCCACACTCATTAAGGAAGAGCTGGAATGTTTCTAAGGTCACTGAGTCACGCACTGGAAGAAGTAACACCTCAATGTAGCATGTCTTATGTAAATAATCAGATATCACGTAGTATCTGCTTTTGGATCTCCAGGTACTGTGATGTGTGTGTCACGTGCACCTCTTTGTTAAGCAGAGCTGCAGTGCAAATGGTGGAGGTGTGGGAGGTGGGGAGGGTGTGCTTCTGGGCATCCTCGCCCAGTGGGGCGCAGTGAGGGTGCAGTGATTTCAACACTCACCAAGGCCCTTGTTTCTCTTGTTTCTCTCAGTCTTTGGAAGCACTAAGAAGCAGTAAAAGGGGTACACTCTGGGTTGTCGCTCTTCCTTTGGTGAATGACTCACGAAGCCCCAAGATCAGCCAAAGAAAGCGTGAAATGTGACACAGGTGTGTTTCTGTTCTTTGAGATGAAGCCTGAACCCATAGGCTCTCACTTGGAAATGAGTGCGGTGAAGCTTCCGCGGGACATCCTCGGTGTCCTTGCTGGAGGAGCGCTTTGGCATCCTGGGCAGACACTGGCTGTCTTGTCAGAAATTCCCCAACTTGAAATTCAGGCCTAGTGCAGGAAGCAACCACCAGGTTTCAGCTGCTCCAGGAGAGGAGGTGCGGCTCGCCTATGATGCAAGGCCACCTTTGGTTTCTTTACAGCCAATCGAGCAAATGCATGAATCAATTAAAAACAAGTTGCAGACTCAGGCTAATCAAAGGTAGGTGGTAACTTGTGCAGCTTGACTTTTCTCTGAATGGTCATGATTGTAATAAAGCGCTGAGAAAAAGTAGCATTAGAATTATTTAGATCTCTTGCACATTGTAATGTAAAGTTAGATGTGGAAGATCTGATTTGCCTTTTGGTTTATGCGCAGCTATTCTGCATGTGAAGTATAGATTTTTGTGGGCTAGATGTCTGATTTTCCAGTGCTGTTTAAAAGTTCTATAAGTTTTGCATTCGATGATAGGTGATTATTAAGATTTTCAGGTCTGTTTTCTAAGTGAGTATATATTGTAACTTCTGTTATACTTTAAGGATGCTTTATCTAGGGCCTCACAGTTTTGTGTGTGTGTTTTTTTTTTTTTTTGATATTAGTTCTTCAAATCTAAGAACTTTTCATGGGCATCAATTTTTCCCCTAAATCATAAGTGATACATTTTTATAAAAATGGAAATTGAATTCTCATCTTTCACACATCCAAAAGTCAGAATTTCCCCTTTGCTGTTAGCTACCTTTAAATTTAACAATACAGATACTGCCAGATATTTCGCCTTCTTTGGGTCTCCGTACCTCTGCTTGCAGTTCAGAGCAAACCTTAAAGTGCACGTCTGTGTCTGTCCATCCACTGTGCAATTGAACTTGCTGATTCACTTCCATTATCTCCAGAATTTGATAGAGGCGATGGCTTTGCTTGACTTTAGAAGACTCTCTTCTATGTTGCTTCAACAATATTCAACCTCCACCAAAGTTAACACACAGGAAATGGGGCAGCAGTTTTATTCAAGCCAAGATGAAAGTGGCCACTTGGGAAACCATACTGTGGTTGTCTAGAACATATGCTCCAAGGTCTTAGAAAAGTGGCAGCTTTGCTTATGGATAGAGGAGTGGTAGTTATAGTGCTTGTTAATCAGCATTTCTGATTGGTGCTGACAATCAGTTCTGTAGCAAAGGGATTGGACATAATCTCAGCCTGTGGGCAGTTCAGGGAGAGGGGTCTAGTGTGTAGGAGGTCAGGAGAAGGTAGCAGGTTTTAGGAGCCTCGTTGGATCCAGTCCAAAGCTCATCTTGTACTTCAGCCCATTTCAAATGCCCTGCTGCAGGCCTGTCTGATTATCAAGGCCTCTAAAATCCATTTTGATTTTCTTCCTTGATACACTCTGCCTTGATTGGGGTCTTTCCCATCACCTGAATGTCTCAGAATCTCAGTAGTTGCTTGTGAACTTCTTCAAGGGTAGGATGAGTTCATATACATTCTTATCACTATTAAATAAGTGATCCTCATTATTCTCCCAGGAAAGCTTATTTCTAATTTCAGTGACCGAAGGCCGTGTCCTTGATTTTTCTTTCCTTCTCACAATGAATTTTCAGTTCAGATTCTCTAGGTGAGAGTAGCTTCTGCTGTCTCTTCAAAGTGGATGTTGTTCCTCTTTATTCCTTAACCTCTTTTATTGACCTTAGTCCTCTGCATTTGTTGGCCACATGCATAAGCATTGTTATTTTCAGAATTTATTTAGTATCTATTATTCTTTTAATCTTAGGAGAACCTGCTTTAAACGGCATAGAATTGCATTTGGCTTATTTTAACACGAGTGAATAATTAGAAGCAACTGCTTTGTTTTGGACAACTGTAAGTGACTGGAATCTTGGCAACTATTGCTTAAAAGGGAGAAAACCCTAGGAATTTCTGTCGAAAGTAGAATTGCAGCAATGTTCTTCCTGGACAATCAACTAATGTGCGTATTTGCTAAGGGTGCCATGTTTCATACCTTAGCTTATTCTGTGGGAAGAGAGACTATTAGCGGAAATTTAGAAGGTTTTATTACTCATGTGTGATGAGTTCTGAGGGAAACTAAGTGCCCTTGGGAAGTTTCTGCCTGACTGTATTCTATGCAAAAGTAAAGAAAATCCTTGTGGGTAGAAGTTCTCTCTTTCAGTTGATTTCTCATCTGCCTTAGCACAACTATATCGTATTTATCATATGTTTTTCTTTCCATAAAACTTCAACGATACAAAAACTTCCCTAAAAAATATGCATTCACTCCACACTTTTCCATGTGTGACTTATCAGACACAGAATTAATTTAGATTTCAGTTAAAATTTGAGAGACTAAGTTTTCGTTTTATCTTAGCTTTAGGTCTTGCATTTTCTTGGTGGAATCTTCTGATGGGTAAAGTGAAGACAGTTTTTAATGAAGCAATCTGTTTTTGGAGTGAACTCTGTCTTGGGATTTATTCCTCCTCAGATACATGGTTTACCTGACATAATTAGGAAATCCTCAATGTTATCATGATTCATCTTAGTTAAATTTTTTTCTAGGATGCTTGCTGGAGCATGAATCAGGCATAAGTCATCACAGACTAGATGAAACATAGTAGGGTGTACAAGCAAAAAGAAAATAGCAGGGGAGATGAAGGGTTGTAAGGGGAAATGGATGGGGGGGAATGGGGTTTGGGACTAAGGGTTGAAAACACCATAAAGTCATTATATTTGTGTATATAACATTAAAATATAGAGAAAAAGCAATAAATAATTTCACATTGTTTGATATGAACAGAATCTGTTCAGTTGGTTGTATGTTATTATAGATTGGAAAACATGGGAGAATATTCTGCTCTGTTCTGAGAGCTTTAGTGCAGAGCAACATTTCTGAGGATTCCTTCCTAGCTGTAAAAATGCCAGTGATTGTAGGTGAAGCAGAGCTGTGTCCGTTTCTTGCCCTAAAGACTAGACCTAAGAAAGACTTGGATTTTATAGCATTTCTGCTGAGACATTTAACAGAATAATTTTTTTGTTTGTTTGTTTGAGACCGGGTCTCATGTAGCCCAGGTTAGCTTTGAATTGACTTTGTAGCCAAGGATGACCTTGGAACTCCAGATCCTCTTACCTCTTCCTCCCAAGTGCTGAGGTTACAGGCGTGCTACATCGTGCCTAGCTAGCAGAATACAGTTTGCTTTTACTAGTTCAAAAGCACAGAAGTTTTATAATTCCGAGACAAGCATCCCTTTTGAAATGTCCTTATATAGATCAGTTTGTTTTGATTTAGAATTTGGGAAGTTTTTTGAATTTGAGTAATGCAATGTGAAAATCTATCTTGTATTTGCTGTTCGCATAAGGCGGGCCCAAGATCAGAGGTAGTTCTCTCATATTTTGGTCTGATTACAGTTGGGAGTTGTATTTCTGTGTGAAAATAGAACTTGCACACTCCTCTTACTAATGGTTACAGGATTTTTACTTTGCCTATAAAACTATACTTTATGGTATTATATAATATTTATATTATATATTAATTATGTATAAATATATATTATTTGTTTATCTTTCTCAATATATGAGATTCAAGTTTTAGATTTCAGCTGAGTTTTATAGCATTTGTAAATGCTTCTCAAGAACTGACTAGATGAGTCTTGGCCTTTTTTTTTTCTCCTCATTTTTGAAACTTGAAAATAAGAATTTAATTAATGTGAATTGATTCTGAGGCTATTTATGTTGAGAATTTCAAATGAGCATATTTTTAAAGAGCAATGGGCCCATCTTGATACTCGATAACTAGATTTCAGCTCTTACATTTTCATTTTTTTAACTTAACCTAAATGAAATCAACCAAAATATACTCTTCTGTGTTGAGATATTGTTTGCTGCAGTATTATTTTTGTTCCTCTTATCTCTATGCAGTTTATCTACTTTCTTGATTTCATCTACCAGCCTTATGAATATCGATATTTCCTGCACTTATGAATGTGCAGCTGAGGATACAGCATTAGGTGACACAAACATGCTGCTGTTGGGTGTAGCATTAGGAGTGACTTTGACCTATAACTCTGGTTGTCTTGCGAAGAGTTTGTCAGGATTTCCTCAATTGTTCTTAATTTCCTTCCATTCTTCTATATTATTTGCTTAATGAGATATGGTTTCTTATGGAACATACAGTCTCAGCCACTTTTGCCCCAATGGAGTCTGTTAAAAAAAAGAAAAGCGAAACATTCTGTCATGGTGTCAACTTTCCAGATAGGTGGGAAGGCTGCTGTCTAGCTGCTGTCATTGAAAGTAACCTGGTTCTAGATGTAATTTTTTACAGCTCTTTGAAGTATCTAGTGTACATTGTACTTGCATGACCAGAAATTCAGTGCATGCCTAGAGGGTGGCGAAAGTGAGAGACATCTGGGCTGGGAAGTTGGCTCAGGGGTTAAACCTTTGCTAGAGTTTGGTAAAAATGCCTGGAGGAAATGGCGGCGGCCTGTATGTCCATTCTTGGAAGGTCAAGTCTGGGAAACCCCAGAGCAAAGCAGATGATTCCTGATTCCCTTAGACCTCCACAGACAACAGCATTGACCTCTTCTACACCCACAAGCACGTACACAAATACACATCCACGAATACACATGCAAGAAGAAAAAGTGAGAGGCATCTAAGGAGAAAACATTCTTTTCAAAGATGCAGATTTCTTTCCTTAATCTTGAGGATCAATAGTATTATTATATGACTTGGTAGCATTTGCGATTCTTTAGGTGATCAGAATTTGGGACAGTTGAGTTGTTTGCAGGCATGACAGCTCTTACAGTAATGGAGTCACATACTGGAGTTTTCAAATATTCTTTGTTTTTAAAACTGCACTGGATCATGATAAATTTTACTCGTAATTAATAAAAAGACTCTTTGGGGAACAGGAGATAAAAGAGAAATTGTGGGGCCTGTACATCCCAGCTGTAATAAATACTTAGCCTTGGATCTTGGACTTTCCCTTCCCAGCTGGTGGATCGCAGTGGGACCCGTTGACTTGGCCTGATGAAGCCTGCACCCCGTAGCTTGATGCTTAGCACTTGGGCACTCCGATCTTCAGTAGCATTATTAAATCTCATTTTTGTCTCTTTTGCCTGAATTTCTCATCCCTGCCTCCGCACTTTCCGTCTCTTCACCCTTTCTTGGTGCCTCATGCACTGCATGTTCTTTGTCTGGCTCTCTCTAGCTGTCATTCATGGCTTTCATGAGGTTTTTTTTCCTTACAATGTTTTTGTCACTGTTTAATTTATACATTTCATTCTTCCTTTTCTTTGCTCACACCCATTGCTCACACCCGAGACTGTGTGAGCTTATTCTAGTTCTAGGTGCTCCATGGTGGTGGTAAAACAAAACAAAATGAAAGAAAGCGGAAAAACGAAGACAGCAGCTTTCTTGAAACTTGGGTTTGTATAGGAATTTATTTGATAGGAAACTATGGCTTCTGATATCTGTGTTATTTGCATATTTCTTAATACTTGGGTATGATGTCAAAGCTTTTATCACTTACCTGTGCTTGACTCAGAGGAAGAACTCAGTAAATGTTGAATAACCGGACTTGGCTTTTGAGCCCGCCATACCAGAAGTGCTGCCTGAGTAACAGTTAAAACCAGAAAGACTCGTTGGTCACGCTTTAGTTACAAGTTCGGGGCTTGGCGAGAGGGTTTGGAGGGTAATTGTGCCTGAGTATAAACCTAGTGCACTGAATGTGATCACTGGAGCCCATGTGGTGGAAGGAGAGAACTGACTTGCAAGTTGTCGTCTGACCTCTACACACACTCTATGATTCTCTCTCAGAAAATGAATAAATAAATAAAATTTTACAGAAAAAAATTAAAAATATATATTTAACTACATGGACTTGTGTGCGTGCGTGCGCGTGCACGTGTGTGCATGTATAGAAAAGGGCACTCAAGTGTGTGTGTTTGTGGAGGCTCAAGGGTGACTTCGGGAATCATTCTGGATTGTTCCACCTCCTTATTGCTTTGCTTTGGGGTTTCCCAGGCACTGCCTTTTAGGACTGGAAGTATTGGCCGCCGCTCGCCCACCACTTTCCATGTGATCTGGGCATTTGAACTCAGGTCCTTCTACTTCTGAGGCAAAGGCTTTAGCCCCTGCACGATCTCCGCAGCCCACATAGATTGTTTATGGCATTAAACTCTTTATGGTTGGTTGTGGTTGTGTATGAAGTGTGTGTTTCTAGTTCTTTTTCTGATTTAATGCTGATTTATTATAATTCAAATTTATTTTGTGCAATAACCCCCTTCTTTGAAGTCAATGGACATTTGATACTTACTTGTTATTCTGGGGAGATGTAAGAGTAGTTGATGGCTGCCTCTTGGCTCCAAGTCTCCCCCCCACATACACACCAGGTTAAATGCGCTCCTTTAGTGATCCGCATGCGCTTCCTTGTTGCTGGACTTGTTCTCACACTTTCCATTTAATGCTTGCCGTGCCCGCTGGACCACAGGCTTCACAAGGGCAGGAGCCCTGAATATTTTTTCCTTCTAGCTGCTCCAGTAGTAGGACACAGTGATTGTAGAGCAGGTAGTAGGACACAGTGATTGTAGAGCAGGCAGTGGTGCATTGTATGGATGGTCATTCAGTCATCAAAGAGCTTTGACATTCCTACAGATGCTGGGAACCGAGACAGGCTTCTGGGTTTGCCCTGGAAGGCAACTGCCCCAGGTCAGCCGCTGTGTAACTGTCCTGCAATCACCACTGATAGATTTCTTAGCAGTTTTAGAAATTTTTATTTGGGTTAAGTTTCAAAGAAAAAGGCAAAAGAGAAAAAACCCATGAAAAGGCATGGCATTTGTGTTGGGGGGGGGGACTGAGGGGCTAGATCAAGAAACTAACTTTCTCGGCTTCTCATAGGAAGGGGCTCACTTCCCCCAGTCTCCTGGACTTCACCTCAGCATTGTGTGGTCTCAACCACGTGGCGGTGAAAGCCACAGGATCGCCTGACCGGGTTTATCAGAGACTCCATCTACTTCTGACTCATGTGCATTTGTGCATATATTAAAAAAGAAACGGGGCCAGGAATTGAGATGAGGAAATGAGCAGATGCTGATGGAGATCTTACGTGCCATTCAAACTTTTCTAGTCATCAGTCTGTTCCTTTGGGAATGTCTTGCCTCCACCAAGATGCCCCATGGAAACAGTATGTGAAGATCTTCAGGTTTGATGAGTTACGGCGTTGGGCCTAATGGATTAAGTTTTTTTTTTTTTTTTTTTAAAGAACTTTCCTTGGCATTTGTGTCCCATGTCTGAAGAGTTCGTGTTCCTTTTACTACTCATTATGTAAGACAGTCTCTAGTGAGGTTACCAGGAACATTCCCACCTCTTGCTTTGGTCTGTCTCATGGCTTTTGCTGTGGGTCCCATCCACATGATTAGCCCTCAGTCTCCTGGCTCTGTGTCCTCTACTGCTCGTATATACTGGTCTTGTTTCTCTGCAGAGTTGATTTTACTTCCCGAGCAAAGAACCGGTTCCTGTCTGTGTCTCTCAGTGTCTGGGCATCTGTCCATGACTGCTAAGGCAGAGCTCAGATGTTGACTGAAGTAACTTTAATTACAGAGGTTGTGTTTGGTAACTGTATATGAAAGCTCTACTGCTTCTGAAAGGTCATGGAAGAGTCTGGAAGAAACACAGCTTTCTATATTAGAGTGGTGGTGCCTTCCATTTGTGGACGCATGACTGGTTGCACAGTGCTTTGTGCCCACTAACTTACTCCTCTTGATCATGGAGGTCTATCTATCTATCTATCTATTGAGAGAAAGAGATAGCTATAGACAGAAATGGACACTTTCATTGTCTTCCAAGGTGATGTTATCAGGATTCAAGTAATTTACTTGTTAATCACATGGATGCCTCTGGACCTGATTGACAGCAGTGTATTGTCACAGGGTGGGGGGTGGATCAGAGCAACGGGAACAACCAGGTTTCTGAGCTACTGCAGAGGGTTGGGCCCAGGGTGCTTGCTGTGTGTCCCGCTGGCAAGATAAGGTGAGGTTCTTTTGCCAGATGCTCGTAAAATCCTCCCATGCATGTGCTTCCGTCTGACTTTCCTGGTACAGTTGGGTTAGACTTGTTTTGCTAGGATTTCATGACAGTAACCTATTTTCATCTCTTCACATCTATCTGTCATCCATCTGTCATTTTTGTGTGGGGTTTATGAGTCATATGTGCTCACAATCATGATGTGCCAACATACTAAAGCCCTAAACATGGCAAAATCCTAGTTGTGGTGTTTAGACCTTGTGACTGCGCTTCTTTTACTATGTCAAAGTTGAGGGTTCCTTTATTATAGACATCGGTGCATAAGTATATTGCCATCGCAGGGAGAGAGACTCCAAACATTGTTATTTTGAGAAAGAGCAAGCCAGGGACCCTGTCTCTGCCTCCCGTGTGCTGGGATGCAGGCGGGCAGTCACACCCACCCTGCTTTGCTTGGGTGCTGGGTATCCGCCCACATTCATGCATTGCCTTGAATCCCTTCTCCAGCTCCGCCTTCCTAACCTCCAAGTGGTTCAGCCCTAGGAAGGATGTTTTATGTGATGTTGAAGCATTCCGAGCTTTTTAATCAATAGTCATACATTTTTGCCTAAGTCAGTGCGGTTTACAGTAAAATTATGTTCGTGTCTAGATCATATGAAGATATTTTCTCTTGGAAAAATTTAGATTGGATATTGGAAGTCTTTAGAATTAGAGAGGTCTGGATGTAAGTTCCACTGATATCGCTTGATAGCTGTGTGATCTTGGACATTCCTCTCATTGCTTCGAGTTCTTTTCGTCATCTCTGAAGAGGAGGTTGATGGCTTTGTCAGCACAGAGGTGGGGCCTCGATGCAGAAATCAGACAATTTGCTTAACACAGTGCCTGACCACAACATTCCCCAAATACATGTTAGTCATAATACCCATAATTGTGTGTCATGGTGTGAATTGACCTTCAGTGATTTCTATTAGCTTCATTCTTCAAATAATCTTTAACTATTTAGAATGTGAAAGGGATCAAAAGCGGATGGAGTAATTTATAGGAAGGCCAATTTTGTAGTAATGCATAGCACAATTATTTTTTTCTTTGACTGAAGTGCTCAGGAAGTTTCTTCCTATGCTAAATACTTCCAGGGTACTACAGTGCACATTTTGTGGCATTTTCAGGAAGATAATAGTTGAATAAAATTCTCAAAACTGCTTTTTGTAACTTCTTCCCTATTGACTAACACCTCTCACACCAATTGTCGTTCTTGGTCTTGTATCATTTGCCTTGTAACATGGAAAATGGGGCGAGGATAATTAAAACTATGTAAGAAAAACAGGCAACATTTAATATTTATGAGATACCTGTAGAGGAATAAAGTATGAGATAAGATATAACTCGACCCCCAAGCCTTTTTCCATGTTATCAATTCAATACATGATTTTTTTTGAAAGCAAACAAGAAGAAAATGGTCATTTACAACTTCACCTTCTAAAGATCAGTCCTTCCTTGAACAGGTAAAATGGGAAAAGGAAGACCACGGGCAGTGTCCCAGCAGGACGAGGTTAGCAAGGAACTGCATAGCAGGAGATTGGCACCGCTGGGGTGTTGAAGCTACTCTTCTTTGCTATGAGACAGTACTCAGATTCAAGCAACTTAGGAGAGAAATAGATATTTATTTTGCTTACTGTTCCAGAGGGAATATAGTCCATCGTGGCTGGAATTCCACAGCCTCAGACATGACTGAGGATGGAAGCAGGAGACAGATGCAGGTCAGAGGAGCCATCTGGAAGTAGGGAAAGGGAGAATTAGGGAAGAAGCTGGGTCAGGCTACCAAATTTCAAGACCTGCTCCCTGTGATGTGTCTTCCTGCTGCAAAGCTATGCCACAATTTTCCCAAACATTAAACCAGCTAAGGATTCAAACACATGAGCCTGAGGGGGCGCCGGGGGCGAGGAGGGGGCAATGTGCAGTCGAACCACGACATGGAGCTCTTTGAGGAAATCAAGAAAGTTGGAAGTTCAGGACCCCAAGCCACCTGTAGTCTGGAAGTGAGGGTTGCTAGGACTTTAGGCAGAAGCCAATGGTGCACTGGCCTCACGTCTGTCCTTGCTTTTACTCTCTCTCTCTCTCTCTCTCTCTCTCTCTCACACACACACACACACACACACACACACACACACACACACACCCCTTTACATCTAACCAGAACTGCAGAAATACGTTGCTTTGGAATATGATCCTATCAGTTGCTTCAGTATAACGTACATATCATTCTAAACTCTTGTTATATAGATGGGCTGCTTTTGTTACAATGTTGTCAGTGTCATAAGTGTCTCTCTGGAAGTTCATTATGGATTTAATAAACACACAATCAGACAATTCAAATTGTTTCTACTTTTGCTCTCATACAAATGGTTCCTGGACAGCTTGTGACTAACTCTTTGTATGTTTTCTTACTTGTTTCTTGAATAAAATTCCCCAAAGTATAATTGCTGTGTCCAGTGACAGGACTTATTCTTCTGGACATGTATTTTGTTACTTCCTGTCTACTGCCTGTTCTTTCTGCCTAGTTCCTATTCCTTCTGCCTAGTTCCTATTTCTCGCCTGAGTAACAGGATATCAGCAAATTCTGGAAATCTGAGATTCCACGGTGGTTTTAGTACCTAGGTATTTTTGCATTTGAATATTGACCGCAAGTCATGTAAGATACTTGAACTTCTACCTTTGCTTCCCTCAGCAAATCATTTTGATCTTCAATTAATTGACAACAAGTAGCACGTTTAATATATAATCAGCTATAAATCTTTATAGTTATTTTTCATGTTTGAGGAATTTTTTAAGTAAAAAGAACTTAGAAATTGTTTTTAAATGTGATTAAGTCTCAGTGAATGCTGAACTGAGCACTTGTCCTTACATATGTGACATTTATGGCATTTGAGCAATTAAATTTTTTTTGAAATTTTCTTAATTTTGAGATACTGCATTTTAGGTTTTTCCTATTTTCATATACTTTTAAGTAGTTCATCAACCTAAATAACTCATCATAGGCATTTTTTTCCCTTGAGACTAGTATGGTGATCTAAATATTTCAGCACTAGAGATAGATGCATGAAGTGTTGGTTCGGAGGTTTTAATTGCGAGTTAAAACTTAGCTTTAACTATAAAGTTTCCCACCAGCAACAGTAACAGCAATAAAAACTGCACATGGAATCAGATTGCCGAGTTTTAAATCTCAGCATTCTAAACCTGGATGGTTTGGAGTCAGTTGCTGAGTTCTACAAACTTCAGTTTCCAACTCAGTGAAATGGGCAAAATAATACTTGACTTCCTCATAAAGTTAGTGCGAATACAAGCTCAGATAACCAACATAAAGCACAAAGTAAGTAGTAATTGCAGATGGTATTGTGTGTCTGTGTGTGTATATGTGTGTGTGTGTCTGTGTGTGTATATGTGTGTGTCTGTGTGTGTATATGTGTGTGTGTGTGTTGCACGTTCACCAGTGTGTGCACCTGTTTGCAGAGACCAGAGGAGGACAAGCGTTCTTCTTTACCTCTCTCCACCTTACTCCTTTGAGTCAGGGTCTTTTACTGAATGGACGTAGGTTGAGGGTCAGCAAGTCCCACCAGTCCTCTTGCCTTTGCACAGAGTTGGGGTTATAGGCTGTGGTCCTATTTGACTTTTTTTTCCCCTGTGGATGATGGGACCCACTCTCAGATCCTCAAGCTTGCACAGCGAGTGTTCTTACCCACTGAGTCATCTTTCCAGTTCCCCCACCTCTTTTTATTAGGTGCTGGTGACTGAACCCAGGTCGGTTAAAATAGTAGGCAAGCACTACGCTGGGGAACCGTATCAACAAGGAGGAGGAGATTTCTGATTCATCCTGGCATTTACTCCATCAAGTGTGTGTGTGTGTGTGTGTGTGTGTGTGTGTGTGTGTGTGTGTGTGTGTTGGGGGGATCCTGTGTGTCACATCCAGTTAGAACAAGGAGACTGCCTAGTTTGCTGTCCTTCTCTTCAAGAGTGTCTGGAATAGGCAGAGTGCCTCGTTCTTGAGACAACAGAGCTATTGTGGTATTCTTTCGTGTTAGGATGGTAATGATAGCTTTTTCATTTGTAAATTACAATTGAATTCTGAACTCATAAAGTTGTTTTGCCAGTACTAATTATACACAGTAAGTATTCAGGATTTTCTAGCTGTGAATTCTTTAGTCTCCTTGAAAACCCTACATGGACATTTCTGTCTGATTCCTTTGGTCGCACGATCCAGTCTTGAACTCCTGTGTGCAAGGAGGGTGTGTTGACAGCATCGTGGCTTGTTAATTTTTGATCGTTTTGGCTCCAGAAGGATGTCACTTTTCAGTTAAGGAAAGAAACCACACTAAAGCTTAGTCCATGAAAACATTCACGGTGCTTCTTCTCTGTCACTTGAGTCAACAGAATAAGAGAATTTCCTTCCTGACTTCGGCAACATGAATTTAATCTTAAAGTCAGGAAATTGCTTAAGATGGTGATTCCAGCAGCTGCTAGAAGTGAACTCAGATATTTTGGATTGTTCTAATAGCATTAATGAGAAAATAGTTGGTTTGGAGCCTTCCTGAGGGAGTGGGGCTGTTGAGAGCTTCCTTTTGTGCTGGGCCTCCAGCTTATTTAAGGAGAGGGTTCCCCGGATTACTGAGTATGCGTGATAGCTGTCATAATTCACAACACATAAGAAACCTTATGTGCGTGCCATGCAGGTTCTGTTAAAGTGGCGTCATGCAGGATGTTTGTAATTTAAATATCAGTATTAACTTCTAATTATAGTGATTCTTCCCATGTAGTTCCTGAAACTCTCTTCAGGAATGTAATGAGAAGTACTTCTAGAAGCCTTTCCATAGGTGTTAGACACCACATCACATACTTGGGCCCTTCTATCTTTTTCTGTCTTTCCCTTCCTTTTTTTCTTTTGGGATCATTAAGAAATATTCATGACTAGTTCTGAGCGGTGCCAGCTTTAGACTTAGCCTGGCCCTTTCACACAGCGCTTCTCAGTTTGGGTGCTCACTTTGGTGTGTGTTGTTTGTGGGATTTTCCAGCAGCCAGGAGGCAGGTCCTGGGAAATCTTCATGTGAATTAGAAGCTTTGGCTTAATTGGGGCTTCTGGTCACAATTACTACTTTCTGCCTTCTTGAAGTTGCTGTGTTGAGCAGGAGTTTCTGGAAGATCTCCTTTGCAACCTTTCTCGGGGGAAGGGTCATTGAGTAGACCCACTGGTATTAAGGTTGCGTTTTTGGTGCTATTTTTGTGAATAGCTTTCAATCCAGGAAATTTTCTTTTATGATATAAGAGCAGTCCTTTGGTTATTTGATGGGACCTTCATCTTCTTTGATTCTTCATTGGTGTGTAAGAAAGTGTACAAATAGCCACTTTTTTATTTCCAAATACCTACATGGGAGCCCCTATTTGAATTTGTTTTCATTACCTGTCTCTTTAACAGTTCTTTCTTTGATTGCAACAATTTACCCCTCATCCCGCACTTTTTTTTTTAAAGGAAATGCCTTTAATTTATGAGGGAAATTAAAGATTTTATGCCTTAGCAATATTGCACTAAAACTAAATTATCTGAAATGAAATATGAATGATTAAATTATTTCATAAAAATCAATAAAATTGAACCAACTGAAAAATTGATGTGCTTTCTAAATATGCTTTTTGAAGTGTTTCCTATATCATTGCCTTCAGTGGATTGTTGACTGGGTGGCAGTACAAACTTTCATTAATAAAAAGTGCCTTGGAATTTTTATTTAATGGTGGAAGCCTTTGGCAGCAGCTTCAATGAATAGTTACTAGGGGACCTATGATCTGCAGGGCTTTGTTTGTATGCAGGAAGCATTGTTCCAACTCTGTCATTCCAGTGTAGCCAGTGGTATATCCAGGGCAAATATTGGAATGAGAAGGAAAGCATCTACCTGTGTGGTTGTACATGTCAGTCATTAATCATGTGCAAATAGGAATTTAGAGAATTCAATAATGACCATGATTTGGGAAAGGAGCTTCCATTGTGAAAGTGGTCTGCAACATGAAGGTCGATGATGGAAGGTAAATAGAGAGAGGGAGGAATAGAAGGTGAAGCTGATGTCAGGTTGTGCAACATGCAGACATAACCTTATCTCAGGGTGTCATCCATCACACATTTGTGTATCTTTTTGATAGTTTTCAGGAAAGTGATTTATCTTCAGAGTTCCTTGGATGTATTAAGTAGATTGCTACATTAAGACCTTGGAACTGGCTTGATCTCTGCCTAGAAGTCCTTCAGATACCTGTGTGGCCATCTCCCTTACCTACTTCATGAGTAGGTTCAAACGCCCACTTGAGGTGAAGGTCACTGTCTCCTCCTACTCCTCCTACATATAAGCAATTGCCTTTACCCTTGGGTGACTGTGCTGTGGCACTTACCAATAGATATAGGCAATAGGGAAAACATACATTTAATTATTACATGCAAACATGAATGAAACAAGTAAGTTCATCACCGTCTACTTCCTCCTTCATCTTCTACTCCAAAACAAAGAAGGTTTTGTAATAATAGAATGAACTTTCAGTTCACTGATACTTCTCTGGTGGCTGGAGCATCTCCCTGGTACACAGTAGGCACGCAGCTATTTCAGTGAAAGCACAAGTGGATGAGTGAAGTCTTTCCACTGTAGGAGTCATCCACAAAAGTGACTATATTAAGTGACGGGAGAATGGAAGTTTTTCTTCTGCTTTGAGTAGTGTTGCTTTTACTTGTGGATTTCATTCTCATAGAGTACTTGGGACAATCCTAATATGAGATCAGGTTCAAGGTAGTGTCGTCTATAGATTTAAAAAAAAAGGAGCTGAATGTGAGATTTCTAGGGAAGAGGGCAGATGAGCAGAGTTGGAAGGAAGACAGATAGGAATAAGCATGGTCATTGTATTTTGTACACATGTGAAATCATCAAAGAAAACTTTAAGGAAAAAATTTTTAAAAAAGTTATAATAATATTTAGACAAATGACCTGGAATAAAATATGAATAAAATCAATGTAAAGGTTTGGAAGAATGTGTATTAAACATTATATCCCCATAGTATTATATTGACAATGCAAAATGATAACTATACATTCAGTCACCAATGACCTTTGACTCACCTTAGAAGCAGCACAGGAAAATGGTTAAACTTTTAAGTGACCCTTGGTTTAGCCTCCTGTCCGTGGGCTTGGAGGATTTTAATTCATCTTTTTGGATGGAAATTTAATGTCTCTGTCCCCCCCCCCCCCCGCTTTATTTCGCCCCCAGGCTTAGTACACGACCACACCCATATTTCGTAGTCTGTGTTGATGTGTGGTAGTTACTGGCAAATCACTGCATCTTCATGAAAATGCTCACCAATGACATATGATGCGAGCACTGGTAATTCCAGGACACAGTCTGGGTGGGATCCAACAGACATCAAGTGCTCCTGCAATGTGTTTGGCAGTGGTGATGTCATTGTTCCAGGGTATTTTGGTGCATAATTCCAAAATAATAGATCAATGGTCTTAACTAATAGGTCACTGGGGGAGATGGGGAATTGCTTACCTTGTGATACTAAGTAGACATAGGCAAATTGTCAGCAGGTGCCCAGCTGGTAGAAATGATCTTTCTCTTGTCATATTGTTGACCTAGCAGTCTTATTTTCCTAGGATGGTGTGATTTATGTTTGTAGTATAATAATTTTTACCACATGCAACTTCATGTATCTAGTTACCATTTGTTTGATTTTTATGTGTAAGTGGGTGGCACAGTTATTATTGAGTCTCTGCCATAAAGCAGATGGTTTTATAAAAACCTCGTTTACATAAAACAGCAGGGCAAAGACATGCGTTCATTAGCAGCATAAGTAAAGGAGGAACTCACGGGCTGTGTTTTCCTGTCGAAGATGTGAATCTGGTGAGGTCTCAGAGACCACCAAGTCCCTACTGGGAAGTTGTAACTCATTTCCTGAGCTGTGCCTTCTTCATGTCATGTCGAAGGGAGCTTTGCCCAAAGAGCATTTGTAGGATGGAACAGCAGGTGCAAATCAGTCTCACTGGTTGGTGCTTCCTTTGTGGTTAGAGGCAACAAACTTGTACTTACTCTTCAACTTGCTGCCATTGTTTTTGGAGACTTACCTTGACAGTGTACGGTCCTGGGGACCATCAGTCAGGTCCCGAGGAGCCTAGAATTTACAAGGTTTAACATTTCATTTTGAATGTAGGAGAAACACTTTTTTAATAGTTGAAGACCTATAAATGACTTTGCATCTTTCAATCATTGATATAGACCATGGTAAGCTGAAATGAAATCATTTCTTCCCTTAAGTTGTTTGGTTTTTTTTTTTTTGTGAATTTATCAGCACCGATGCAGGCAAACTGCAATAGATTCTAAGAACTGGTGAAGGAAAACTACAAATGATCCTATTTATCCCTTTTACATCATGCTGGTAGAAAGTCCTGTGAGGAGATTCCTCCCATCCCACAGAGCACATGGGTAGCTGTCTATGAGTATGTGTTAACTCTGCCTTGATAGTGCGCACACCCTGTTATGGCCTTTATGAGAGTGTATTGCGACAACTCTGTCTCTCTTCTGCAGTGGTCTGTAATGTCATTGAGCAAATGGGTGGCCAGGCTCTTTGTTACTTTGCTTAGTTCCTATTAGGGTCTCAACAGTGACATAGTGAGATAACTGTATGGCTGATTCCTTCTGCTAGCACCTCTGTATGAGTGTGTTCTTGAAATTCTATGATGTGTGTTTCTCACTCATTTATCTGTTAAATGCTGAGCAAATTCTTGGTAGATTTCTTTTCCTGTTTCTGGACAGAGGTTTCTAAGGAATCTGATCAGTGATAGGAGCGAGACCCCCAGTGTCACACAGGTCGTCTATTATAAACTAAGTGGCAAGCATTTCAGATCGCCCCTGTAACACACAATACAAATAGAGGATAAGAGCCTCTAAATGGAATATGTATTCCTGCAGACATAATTATAGTTATTTTATGTCTGACTAATTGTGGGATATCAGTCTTTTAAGAGATAAAATTATAAGTGTCATATTGAAGCCTGTACTCTAACCCCTTACAGATTCTTGGGAGCTAAGTTTGGTTTATCATTGAGACTTTCTAGGCAAACTGTAGGTGACTAATTGTGAGAAAACAGCTTAAAGTCTTTGTCTACATTTTTAAAACTCATTAAGATTTAACATTAATAGCAATTCACTAAATAGAATGTACATAGCATTTTGGATGTCATGAGGTTATTGTAATGAATAAGTGCAGAGTGGATCCTGACAACATTAAAGACAGGCAGTTCTTGGTAGGGCCGGGTGAGAGGAGGCCCTGCATGTTCGCGCCTTCTTCACTTCTTTAGGACTTCTTCCACGTCATGTCTGTCTTCAAGTGGAGTGTGTTTCAGTTGATTTCCTTTTAGTGTTTGATTTGTGTCCAGCAGGTTCTCCTAAATACGGGTGGCCTGCTGATATTTTTCTTAAAACATGGCTCCGTGATTCTGCAGGGCTCTGACTGCCTGAATTGAGCTATATACATGTCTGTGTGTCTGGTGGAATGAGAGGCCTGGACGAGCTGCGGGTGTCGCAGGAAGTGTGGCACTTCCTCTGTACTTGCTGCACAAGGGCCCAGCTGCAAGTAGACCCCTACCAAGGCCATTTCCGGTGCCCCCTCATTAAATGACTAGGTCCATGGGAAAATTCCTATGTGCCGTATATGCACTGTCATCATAACGATTTTTCCTGTTGCTGTGTGATTATTTATTAGCCAGAAAGCTTTACAGTGGAAAAAGTGGAAAAGAATGCAAAACTTACATGTAATTGACTTTCGAACAAATATATACGTTGGACAGGGGACTAATATTTAATAAAATATAAATGCTCCTATTTTTCATTTATTATAAATCTTTCAATAGTTCACAGAAACCAGGAAAGTGGCTGCCTTGTGAGCTTTTCTTTCCTGTGTCAGATCAGCTGGCAGTGTAATGAGGTATATGGAAGAGTAATTAAGGATGCATCGTCTTGAAGCTCTTTCTTTACACTGCATGACACTGGCAATCATTTAACTGCCTCTGGTTCTGTTTCCTCATTTTAAAAATGGGAACAGATACTTATGGATTACATTAAAATAGTGCCCGGTTGTTGATACCGGGCAGTGCTGTGCCCTAAGTTAGATTATATTGTGTAAAAGGTTTTTTTTAAAAGATTGTGCTTCCTCAGGGAGATTCCATCTGCAAATAGCTTTTGATTTCATTTTGAGATGGAAAGCAACTCTGTGTCTGGATAGCTGTGTGAACAATACCATATCTGTCACCACTCACATGGCTTGGACTGATAATTGATTTGTTTCTACTGTGCCGCCTTAAAAGTTTAACAGGAAGCATTGGCATTTTAAGGGAAGATGGATATATGAAACCATATCAGAAAAAACAACCCTGGGAATTTGTTAGACCCACCAGATCAGAGGAGAGGGTTTAACTCCTTTATGTGGACCCCATCACTGTGGTGCTGACAGCCCCTACTGACCTGTCATCCAACCTCCTCTGTGTTTATCAGGAGACCGGCAGGCAGGGAACTCTGCACTATCTCTGGAGCATCAGTTCAGCTTGGCTCCGTCTGCCGATGTGGTCTGTTTAATTGCCATCTGCCCATCCTCCTGCTCTTCCATCTGGACTTGCCACCCACCCCTCCGTCTGTCCATCCCGTTATCTGGCCTTGACCCGGTCCTTCTTGCCCTTCACATCACCTAGGTCATACGGCTCAACTCTGACCCTATAGCTGGAATGTGCAGCCAGACGCGTCGGAAGCTCTTGCGCTCTTATCCCATCAATACAGAGATCCGTCCATCCCTACCAATGTCACATGAATTGGTCTCTCAGACCTCCTTGAAACTCCTTTGTACACATTCTGGGACCTAATATATACATACATATAAATGTTATAGATAGATAGAAATATAGATAAATAGATGACAGATTTATAGTGTAATACATGACCTGAGACTTAATATTTGCAATTAAGATTGGAATAAAATAACCGGTCTTGGCTAGGATTATCAAGGAAAGCTGTCTATCCAGCAAATTGCTGCCATTAAAACTGTCATTCTTTGCACATTTGTTGTTATTTAATAAGTTCTGACATTGTAGAAAGGCACAATATGTGTCTGCCTACGGCATAGTGCACTCATAACACTGATATACCTGTATCAATGTCTAAGGCTACTTCTCACATTCCATTGCTACTATACTATTATCATTGTTGTTGCAGCTGGTGACAAACACAGCTTAAAGGGGCTGCTGATATTGGTTCTCTTTGCAGCCCCTGGAGCTCCTTGCTGAAGTCTTGCTTGGCACCTTCTCGAAGTCCAGTGTTTTCACTACGAAGTGTTAACATCTTGGCCTTACGTTCTCATGTCAGTCTTAGGTCCTGCACCCCTTGCTTGCTTCCTGTAGCTTTTTTACTCTCTTGCCCCCAACTGATGTGGATTAAAAACTCAGCCCCTCCTCTGGGTCTCTCCTGACTCCCCTGCTCCTCGGCGATGGCAGCTTTGTCAGAAACCTGGACAAGGGAGGAGAGAGAGAGGGGGCGTGGATCAGCCTTTGGCATCATGACAAACACAACTGTCTAGTGAAATAAAAGACAGCATTTCCATATTACAAAGAAATTCTAATCTGGCCCTTGGTGAGACCCACGTGTAGTCCCAAATCCTAGGAGAATCCAGAGGTCAAGGCGAATTTGGAGCATAGTAAGTTGGAGACAAGACTGGGCTGCATGAAATCCTGTCTCAGCCACAGCCTCAAACAGAACAAAACGGATGAGCTTATCTAGATGCCCAGGAGCCTGGGCTCCTTCAGAGCATGGATAGTCCTGCTTGTCCTTGGGGTCCCTTCTTGGGTATGTGTTGGAGATTTGGGTAATTTTACCAAAAGTGGACCAATAAATAGGCATTTAAGATATTTTTTCTGCCTCTGCTCCATGGTTTGTAGGCAGTATGTGACATGAGCCACTTAAGAAATCAAGAATTATTACAAGAGTCATAAAACCCAATTATTCATCTGAATATATGCCTGCTTCTCTCTTTCTTTGACAAATGGCTGCTAACTTTCCAAGTTTCTAAGTATAAAATTTAGTGTTTTTTTATCATTACAAATGATGAGGCTTTGTAATAAGGTTTTCGCTTGAATGAGGCTGCTGAGAACTTTTGCTGACCCTGCCGTTGGAAAGAAATGGCTGTAGAGGGTACCTCTGACCTAATAATTTGGTGCCATCTTAGACTTCTGGTTTTTCTCCATCTACCTTTACTTTTTATGAAGTTTGTATTTTTATCTACTTTTCATATTCATGCTATGTGGTGAGACTGCTGGCGGGTAATTTTCCTAGGAGTAACCCCTGCCTGAAAATTTGCTTTAAGATGCATATAATATGCGGCTGCTAGGCATTTGGGCCTTGAAATGTGAAGAAATGCTATCTCTGAATAATTACGAGAAAGAGTTATAGGTGTGTTTTGAGGGAGGGCATCAGTAGCTGTTGACCTGGGCACCCAAATCAGCACATAACGTGTCACTTAGCTTAGTGACGTTCCCCACGCAGGCAGGCATATGAGAAAAGGACCAGTTCAGATGCCACTGGGAAACTAATGCTGATATTCAAGATGAACGAGGATAGGAGAAAATCTAGGTCAAGGAAACGTTATGTTCTTTCAGACTCAAGTGCATGGAGGCTATGACATCGACAAACCTGTATTTGGTTGGCAGAAGTTCATGGGTGTGTGTGTATGTGTGTGTGTGTATGTTGTACCACTATAATACATACATACCCAGTCCCTGTAATTTTTAATAAATACATATTGATTCAGTATATTTATTGCAATGTTTAAATATACCATCCCCTCCAGAGTGTCCTTTAGCCTAGTCATTTTTAACTCTTTTTTAATGATTTATTTAGTTGCTTGTTTGCTTTTGCTTTTATGTGTGTGTGTGTTATGATCTACCACACTACATCCCCAGTCCCATGAGCCTATAGTTTTTAATAAATACATACTGATTTAGTTTATTTATTACGATGTTTAACTATAGCAGTCCCCTCCAGAGTGTTCTTTAGTCTTTTTTAATGATTTATTTGTTTGTTTGCTTTTGCTTGTGTGTGTGTGTGTGTGTGTGTGTGTGTGTGTGTGTGTGTGTGTGTTTATGTGCTTGCACAGGACCAAGGGCGAATCATCCTGGATTATTCGACCTCCTTATTGCTTTGCTCTGGGGTTTCCCAGGCTCTGCCTTCTAGGGCCAGAATTGCAGGTCACTGCCGTGCTGCCAGACATGTTTATGTGGGATCCGAGTGGTGAACTTGGGTCCTTTTGCTTGTAATGAAAAGCCTTAACCCCTAAGCCATCTCCTGAATCTTTTTGGTTTATTTGTCTTTTCTTATGTCAGGAAAGCAGTAATGTAAAAATTAACAGATTTCAGAGAATAGTTTGAAGATGTAATTGGAGAGGGAGAGAGTTGTGAAAGCCAGGGAAAGGGAGCGACGGCAGTGCAGGGAGAGGCCCTGACACATTTCCCGTGCACAGCTCTTTCAGCGCCTGGCCTGCCTTCAACAGAAGATGCCGGTGGGCGGGGTTTGTCTGCTCCTTGCATCTTTAGCCTGCAGTCTTAACATGGTGCTTAGCACAGTGAGTGCTCGGCCAGTGTTTGTCATTCAACTAGAGAAATTCAGAATTTTCATAGATTAGCTCACCTCTCACAGAGCCATAAGGAAGATGGAAGTCTTTGGCAAAATTGGATGGAAAATGTTAAGTCGTGATTAGAAAGACATGGATCACGTGGGTTTACTCATATATAGAAGCTTAAAAAGAAAACCTCTGAAATAGGTTGACTGTTAATGAAGAGGAAGGGGTTCGGGAGGAGAGAAGAAGAGAATAGAGAGCCAGAGAGGCAAGTAAGGATGTGCTAGAAGCTACTGGTGTTGACTTGGAGATCAATGTCTCGAGCTCTGGGCATATTTGTAAAGAATTAGTAACTGAGTTGAGCCTCCAGCAAGCCTGCAGGAGACTGATTGATGGGTAGGTCCAGTCCGTGGTGGACAGGACCATTCTCTGGTAGATGAGTGAAATGGAGAGATTTGGTTAAGTAAGTTGGCCTTTCTCAGCACACTTGGACAGAGGTACTGTTTATCAAGGAAAGTTTGTCTCACTCTCCGCCGTCCTGTGGATGTGCTGTGGCCAGTTCCTTCATGCCCTGGTGTTGTGGACTCTCCTGCCAAGCCAGAGTAAGAAGTGTACCCAGACAATTGTAAGCCAAAATAAAACCCCTTGTTTCCCATAAGCTATGTGCTCATGAATTACAGTCAACCATGCAGAGAAACCAAGATATATATATATATATATATACACACACACACACATATATATATATATACATACATGCAGGTAAATGTCACATTGAAACTTACTGTAATGGTTACTCTTAACTATTACTGTGAGAGAACACCCAAAGTTGAACAACTTAAGGGAAAAAGGGAGATTTATTTAGCTTATGGTTCCAGAAGGGAGAAACAGTCTTTCATGGGGGAGGCGACATGGCTGGTGACTGAAGCTGGAGACAGCTGAGTCACTGCAGACATCTTTGGAGAATCTCTCTTCTTCCCAGTCTTCTGTTCTGTGGTTCCTTTACCTGCTACTGGGAGATTCCAATCAGATCTAGGGCTGATCTTAAGTGTATTGATCCAGGTAATCTCTTCAGGTGGTCTCAGCTGATCTTAGTTAATATCAGGCATGGTCAAGTTGACATCCAGGATTACCTATAATACTTATAAAATGTTACTTACTTACATGATGTATGTATTTTAGTAACTATAACAAAAGTGATAAAAAATTTGATTGCAATTTAGTTTATTTATTAAGAGTGGTCTCTAAAGTCAGACAGGTTTGCTTTCATTTTATCTGTCCCCTAGTTTTGCCTGGGAAGATCATTGAACATTTCCAAGCTCCAGACTGTAAGATGCGGGTGATCCTGTTTTTTGACTTATATAAAATTTGAGGGTGATGCTAAATTGGGAGAGTGTGGGTACAGAGACAATATTAGCCAGAGGTTAGAAATGTGGGCAGAAAATAGAATGTCATTTGGCAGAAAAGAACAATGGATAATGTAGGTGACTCACATTGTTCCAGGGTGAATCAGCATGAGAAGCAGCTGAGTGAGAAACCCACTGATTGACAAACCCACTGATTGACAGCAGTTATCTCTGCACCATGGGGCGGGGAGGGGGGTATTCACTGAGCTCAGTATTCTGCCCATCTGAATTGCAGCTAAAATGTTTTTGTTTTGTTATTGTTGATGGTTGCTTTTAGAGAAAAGTTATATATGCCTGCATGCCTCTTTCCTCCCTCCCCCGCCTGAAGTTGAAATCACTGATAGCAAGGGATATTATATTTCATTTTTAATTGTACCTCAGAGGGCCTCTTTCAGTAAAGAGCATGCCACAATATACGGTGAGCATCACGTTCCTTGGTTCCTTGTATTATTGTATTATCCCATTAGACATGACGATGCCATAAGACTCCAAAGCAGCCATTAATCAGTTTTATTTTAGCTCCTATACAGAAAACAATGCAATATTCTGATATTAAGAGTATTTTTTAAAAATAATCTCCAAGCTTTTGTTTAGATGGAACCAGAGTAACAACAGACTGGTTGGAGCCTAGATAATATGTTTTGTCAAATTACTAATTATTTCTGATTTCTTAATTTTAAAAATTTTTTTTATTATTTATTCAATTATGCGTGTATGTGTGTGTGCATGTGTATGTATGTGTATGTAGAACCACGGATGAATTCGGGAGCCACCATGGACACCTCCACCTCCTCCTTGTTTACTTTGCCCCGGGATTCACAGGCTCCGCCCTACCAGGACCAGAAACGCAGGCCGCCCCCTCTTCGGCCCGGCGTCTATGCGTGGGGTCTAGGATCTGAACTCAGGACCTTCTGCCTGCAAGGCAGAGGCTTAACTCCTGAGCCACCTCTCCAGCCCCTATTTCTGATTTAATAAGGATTCTTTCCAACTTTATTGTTTAAAAAATGGTCAGTTGAAAAACAAACTGGAAAAATTAAAGCTTTGGAATGGGAAGATCACTCAGTGGTTGAATGGCTTATTGCTTAAGCAAAAGGAGCAGCCGTTTAGATTCCCAGGTCCCACACCCAAAATCCGGGTGGTTGTAGCAACCTACCTTCAAGTATAGGTAGAAGGGCAGATGAAACCCTCAGAGTAAGCTGGCTAGTCAGACTAGCTTTATCACTGAGCTCTGGGTTTAATTACATACCCAGCCTCAAAACAATAAGGTAGAAGAGTGATTGAGGATGGTTCCTGATATCACCCTTGGGTCTCTATGAGCATGCACACACACTTGCATGCACACTGCACATACTCATAAGTCCACACACATCCGAATACACGAACATGCCTACACACTTGAACATACACACATAACATATCAAAACAGAAAAAAAGCAAAATAAAATTAAGGGCTTGTCATAAAAATTAATATGTAGCCCTGGTAAATCATGTGGAGTCATGAATCAGGTATCTGAGTTAAGGTGATTTTGGGGTGTGGGTTGGGGTATTGTGATCTCACCGTGAACAAGTAGCACACCTGTGCTCTGGCTCTATGTAAGTTGACATCATGAATATGTTTGATAATGGATTTCTTTAATGTTTCATGCTTGTGTATGTGTGTGTGTATGTGTGTGCCTGTGTGTACAAGAGGGCACTTGAGCTGTGTGTGCCTGTTGTGAACTAAGAGTGACATCAGGAATTGTCCTAAATTGCTCTGCCTTCTTATTGCCTTGCTCTGGGGTTTCCCAGGCTCCGCCTTCCAGGGCTAGAATTTCAGCCCTCCATACCCTTGTGATGGTTTTAGGGGGGATCTGGGGATATGAACTTAGGTCCTTTTGCTTTTGAGACAAAGGCTTTAATTCCTGAACTATCTCCCTAGCCAACAATGAATTTTTCGAAAATAAATGAGACACAGTTTGTATGTTCAGTTAGAGGTATCTGGGGGACTTCATAAATGTGGAGAAGGGTAAAATATCAAAATGTAAAATTTTTAAGGAAATGCATTGAAAGGCCATGTTATATGGTGGATATCTGTCTATCCTGAAGAATGAATGTTTTGATGGTTGATATAATGCTGATGGAATGACTTTAAACTCATGTTGTTTCTTTGAGTGTGGCTAATACTGGTGTTATTAATAACTATTCAACAGTAGACTCTTGTGGACAAAAGAAATATTGGGTTCAGTTCCTACTTGAAGCTCTGGAAGTCAAAGCCGACTTCCCAGACTTACTGAAGCGTGTCCCCTGAGTGTCATGGGCTGCTACTGATAGGGATTCCTTGGGGTATCTATGGGTGAAGGGTGTAGCCCAGGTTTCCTAGACCCAGAGTCTTAGGGCTGGGGACAAACCTCAGAGAATGATTTTCATTAGTGTCAGCACACTAAGGAGTGTCCCCTCCCCCCTACAGTTAAACTCATACATAAGAAAGGTAGATTGTATGTTTCTTTTTTCTTGTCTAGGAATAGAAAAAAAGTATGTTATGCTAATGCATGTTTTTTTTTTTTTTTTGACAGTGATGTTTTTCCTAATGATTTTTCCTAGGATAGGTACAGGTTTTTGTTTTCTTATTTTTACCTTGTACTAAAACCAGGGGCAGTGATGTGGCATTAGAACATGATCTCTTGGTGAGTGTGTGTGTGTGTGTGTGTGAGTGTGTGTGAGAGAGTGTGTGTGTGTTCATTGGGATGCTCTATGGCAAGTGCTTTGTGTCTGGGATGGTTAACCTTCTTTGTCAACACTACTGGATATAGAATCACCTGGAATTGGGTCTAGGATCCCAACTCAGGACCTTCTGCCTCTGCGTGGTTCTACACACACACACACACACACACACACACACACACACACATGCACACATGCACAATTGAATAAATAATAAAAAAATTAAAGAATCACCTGGGATTAAACATCTAAATGGGCTTACAAGGGCTTTTCCTGAGAGGACTAACTGGGGACCCACTTTGGAGCTACCCACTTTGGTAGTACCATCCCACAGGCTGGCATCCTAGTCAGAATGAAAGGAGAAAGTGAGCCAGAAACCTACCTCCTCTCTCTCTCTCTCTCTCTCTCTCTCTCTCTCTCTCCTTTTCCTTCTCTCTCCTCACTTCCCTCCATAAGTGCAGATGCAATGTGACATCCAGCTCCTGCCGCCACACCTTCTCCACCATGATAGATGATGTTCTCAACTATGAGCCAAAAATAAATTCATAGGTTGCTTTTGTCAAGTATTTTGTCAGGACAATGAGAAAAGTAATGACTACAGTGCCATATCTGGGCCACAGAGGTCTCCGCTAACTTTTATTTATAGCCGACAGAGTTACTGTTTTCTGGCGTTACCTGATTGTTAGGGGGGATTTATTCCGAGTTCCAGCTGAACAACTGCATTTCCTCCAGGACCGTCCTGCGTGCTGATCTTTGCCTCTCGCTGTGAGGTTCTGTCCTCCCGACCTGCCGCGCATCCTTGGATGCTTGGTTCAGTCTTTCCCTGTGCTCCTGCACCCTAGAATTGAAATGGGGTGTTCATCTGCTTTATTCTTTGGGGAGCTGTCACTCTGTGGATGTAGAATCCTTGGCTATCAGCTCCCTCTTTAGAGACCGTCTTCCACATAAAAGCCAGGGTGTCAGAGTTATTAAAAGCATGGAGTCAGGGCCCGGGGCAGAGCCTTGTCTCACAGTGTTCTGGCTGTGTTTTACCTTCCTGTGTCATTTCCTCATTTTGTGGGAACCCTGACCAGTGCTTACCCAGTGGGGTGAAGGGCAAATCAAATGGGGTGGAGGCACTTGGAATTTAACTCATTTTTTCCTTCTCTTGTGTCTGCCACCCAAAGCCTCCTCTGGCTGTGTAGTGAATAGAAGACATGGGATCCAGGTGGTAATGGGCCACGGATACAAAGGGGGTGTCAGAGGTGGGTGACTGCTCTGGAGCCACTTTGCCATGCCCCTCTTTATTGAGGAGGGGGGTACATAAAGTGAAATTGCTCCAAGCCACTCCTTGTTTTGCTCAATGTGTAACTCTTCCTTGAGAGCAGACAGGAGCACTGTCTTTTGTTCTCATGCTCTGAAATGATGCTTTCGAGGCTTATCTTTAAAGGTGGCATAGACTTCCCTGCCCCCAGTGAGATGAGACTTTCCTTCATTTTGAACGTCCTGCTTGTAAGGCGGAACTACCTCAGCTCCCCGCTTCTGAGGTCGCCAAAGCAAGGTGATTCTGTCCTCTAATCCACAAAAGCTCTGTTTTCTTGTCTGCACTCATGTTTCCAGGACCCTCTGCTTGGAAGGACAGTCCATTTCTAGGCTAAATGGATGTGTGGGATCCTCCCTGTACAGCTGGCAACTGACACCAACCACAATTCCCTTTTCAATGTGCTCCATCGCCTCTTCCGACTGCTGTTTTACTGATGTCACTCTTGTTAAATCGCTACTGCACCACCAACATAAATTGCTGACTTTTCCTGCTGAGTCCTAGCACCTGGCTAGGACCTGCGTTGAAAGAACTGCTTGTTCTCTGCATCCCTGCGAGAGATTCCTGTGGGCCTTCTTTGGGAGGCAGATTGAGCAGAGTGCACATTTGTGTGCATGTGAGTGTGTGTGTGGATTTGTATATGTATGTGTGTGTACGTGTGTGTACCATAGCTTACGAATGGAGGTCAGAGTTGGGTATTAGTCCTTACTGTCTACTGTGTTTGTACCGATGCGCCAGGCTGTTTCCCACCCCTGCTCCCCCTGGGGATTCTCCTGTCTTCACCTCCCATCTCACCTTAAGATTACAAATACGTTCTGCCACTTCATGTGGATTCTATGGGTTAAACTCAAGCCCTCCCGTGGCTCCGAAAGTGGAGCAATCTCCCCAGCCGAGGATAGGACTGTGTCACCTGCTTGTGCGCACCTAGTGTTTCAAATGGCAGCTCAGAAATACTTTGAAATGACTTATTAAAAAGATCTAGTGCTGCACTGACATATGCAGAAGGAAATAATGACAACTTACTGTAAAATCACACCAGGTTTCTTGGCTACTAAAAGAATGGTGTCTGTCTTTTTTTTTTTTTTCTACAAACAAATTGCTTCAATATGCATTCACTGGTTTATTTGAATATAGCTGCTGTTATGAGAGTTGTATTGCTACAAAGGTGAAACTAGTATTTTTTCTATTTTCAGAAGTGTTTACTGTTTCAGGGATAGTAGTGAGGCAAACAGATGTTACAATGTAACATGGCTGTTTGTGCTGCAGGTGTGTGCCAGGTGCAGCAGAGGGAAGCCAGTGTGTGCGTGCGCATTCACAAGTTAGCCCTACATTTATGAGCTTGATCATTTCGGTAAGCTGCATGCTTCGTAAAGGTAGATTCTTGTTAAATTAAGAAAATCCCATGACTTTAAATGCTGCTTCATTAGTATATTTGGAGTAAATGATTTAAAACCTTTCACCCATTAAAAATAAGTTTAATGGGGCTGAAGAGATGGTTCAGGGGTTAAGCCTCTGCCTTGCAGGTGGAAGGTCCTGAGTTCGGATCCTAGACCCCACGTATAGACGCCAGGCGGAAGCGGGGGGGGGGAGGGGGGGATGCAATTCTGGTCCTGGTAGGGCGGAGCCTGTGAATCCCGGGGCAGAGTAAACAAGGAGGAGGAGGAGGAGGCGTCCATGGTGGTTCCCGAATTCGCCCGTGGTTCTACACACACACACACACACACACACACACACACACACACACACACACAATTGAATAAATAAAAAATTGAAAAATAAATAAATAAATAAAAGTTTAAGTGTGACCAGTCACCAGAATGATGAGATGAGCTTCTTAGATCACGCAGGCAAGTGCGGGCACCGAACGATTTGAGCGCAAGATGAGCTCTGAGGAACCCCATTTGTACCTTCTTCCTTGAGTGTCCTATTTAGAAAAAATAATAATTAATTTTGGGGGTTGTGTACATGCAAGCCTGGCACACGTGCTGTGGAGGTCAGAGGACAGCTGCAGCAAGCCAGTTGTCTTCCTCCTCCACATGGTCTTCCAGGGATCCAAGTCAGGTTGCCAGGGGTTCAAGTACCTTACCTGCTGATCCAAATTGCCGGCCCCCATGGAAGATCCCTGAAGATTTTTGTCATAATACTTACTATCCAGATGAAAGCCATTTGAAGTTAAAACACAGCCCTGAACATCTTTCCTGCATTGTCAGCTCTACAAAGGATGGCTTAAACTCCATGCAGAGGTAGAGGAGAGATTGGAAAGACGAAGGTTCTATTAGGGAGAGGCTTGATGGCTTCTGGGCTCGGCGAAGAAGGGAACTTCTCGCACTGAAGTGTTCATAAATGGCCCCATGAGGTCTCCTGGGATCCTTTCAAAGCTGTCCAACCAGTTTGCCAGTGCCTACTTTAATTCAAATTATGTGGAACCCACACATTTGGGGTCTCTCTTTCACAAGGGGAGTGTCGACCCGTTACTGCTAAGGACTCTGAAGAATCTGCTGCTTGCATTGTCCTTGAGAAAAGTCGAAATGGCTTACACAGGAGATAACGTGGAGACTGACTGTACAGTATGTTCCTGAGGGGAAAGGGGAATGCTTTTAGCTTTGCACTGAACTTCAGCAGTTTGGTCTTTTTTTTTTTTTTTTAGCATTTGTAAGTGTTAGTGTGTACATGGATGTGGGAGCATATGCATGCCTCTGCGTGTGTGTGTGTGTGTGTGTGTGTGTGTGTGTGTAAAAAGGATACTTTGTGGATTGCTCTACCTCCTTATTGCTTTGCTCTGGGGTTTCCCAGGCTCCGTCCTTTGAGGCTAGAAGTCCAGGCTGCTGCCATTTTTACCTGCCATTTTACATGGGATCTGGGATCTGAACTGAGGTCTCTTTGCTTGTGAGGCAAAGGGGTTAACCCCTTAGCCATCTCTCCAGCTCTGGCCTTTCAGTGCTTCTTCTCTGTTCTTGTTTGCTGGCCTGGTAGTGCTGGCCACAGAGGAGTCTTGGAAAGGCACTGTTCTGAGAATACTTCCCATGTAGGAAACATTTTCTAGACTGGGAACTTTAGATGGTCGATTTTAAGGTGTCTGAGGCCTTGTTGTTGCTAACCTCTCTTCTCTGAACGTTATACATGGGTGTTCAGTGTTTTTCTACACCTTCAACCCCTGCATTTGATAAGTGACCTATTCATGTCTCTGAAGGGACAAAGAGACTTATGGGGCAGTTGAAGAAAGGAGGTTGTGACAATAGGAGTGTCCCTTCTGCCCGGGTACTCCTGAGATGGGGTCAGACAGCATCTGAGCCTTCCATGTATAAATGCAAGAATTAACTGGCCCAACCTATATGATGCTTAGGGCTAATTGTCAACTTGATAGAATCTAGAATCACCTTGGGGTGAGGTCTCCAGAGACTTGTGAGGGATCATTTGCCCGTGGGCACGCCAGCGAGGGGTCGTGCCAATTAGATTAACGGAAGTAGGAAAGCCCACTTCAGAAGTGGATGGCACTATTCCCTGGGCTTAGGTCCTAGTTTCCATGAAAAGGAGAAAGTTAGTCAAGCTCCAGCATCCATTGCTGTCTGCTTCCTGCCTGCAGACACAGGGTGAGCAGCTGCATCGAGCTCCGGTGGCCTTGACTTCCATGCCTGGACTTCAGCCGTGAGCCTAAGAACCCTTCCTTTCCTAAGCTGCTTTTCTCAAGGCATTTTTATCACAGCTAGAGAAAAGTAAGTAAGACCCCCTCCTATCATCCATCACCCAGTCCCCCATTAGCTGCTACTATTCTCAGTGAATGCTAGGACCAGCTGTTTGGTGTCAAGACAGCTGTGGGCACACACAGTCTTTACCTTTCCCACTCCTACCTTCCCATGTGACTTCCTAGAGTTCTTTCTATCCTGCTTCTTGCCTCCTCTGCTCAGCTACCATCATTTCTTGTTAGATTAACAGCACATTTCCAGGTATCGCGTGCTGCTCATATACCAGCACTGCCCCTTAGTAAGAACAAAACCATTTCACTCCAGGCCCTGCAAGCTGGAGTTTCCATAATATAGTATATGGAGGCTGCAGCTAGAATGCCTCGATTTGAATCTGGTTTCCATTACTTTGGCTGATGCAACTTTGCAGATTTAGATAAATCTCTAAGCCTGGGTAGAGAGAGAAGCAATGTAAAATTATCCTAATTGGACTGTTCATTCAACTGCATAAATATTTTGCGTACAGCCTGGAACACAACAATCACTCAAAACTCCTAACACCCACAATTGAAAATACAATACAGAGTAATGATTGTCTTGGTTTTGCAACTTTACTGCTGTATTAGACACCTGACCCAAGCCGTTTAGGGGAATGAGGGATTCTATTAGCTCACAGGTTCCGGCCACAGTCCATCTTAGTGAGAGAATTACCAGTAGGAGCCAAGAGAGCTGGCTACACCATATCCAGAGTCAAGAGCAGAGAGGGGACCCTTGATGTCACCTGATGCCAACTGGCTCACTCTCTGCCTTTAGGGATCTGCCCTAGGAGTGGTCCTGCCCACGAGGGGCTGAATCATCTCATTAGTTGTAGAGTAAAACAGTCTCCTACACTTTTGTCCAGTGGCCTGCCTTAACTCAGTAATTCTGTGTAAGTGTGCCTAAAGACCCACCATACAAGTGCCCAGTTGACCGCTGATCCCTTGCCAGGCGACCCAAGCTTCCCCCTCCAGTCTCCTCCTTGATCCTGCGCAGGTTTTTGTCCACTGTAAAGATTTCTGCGGTCCCATGTGGTCGAGGCCTCACCTGTCTCTGCTCTGGCACATAGTATGAGGCTGACAATATTCTTTCCCATCTGTCAACACCAACCATTCCTCTTTCTGTGGCTGAGTCCTTCCGACCCTTCAGATCCTGCCTCCTGTATCAGTTCTTCTAAAAAGTCCTTTTCTCTAGGACTGGCAAGGACCTTTTGGGCATGTGTGTCTTAGTTGCTACCTTATTATGAAGCTGTGGACTGACTTCTCCACCCTCTGTGTATGAATGTCATCATGCTCAGAGGGAGAATCTGGCTCATTTGCTTTCTTTGTATCCAATTCTTGATTCTTTCATCTAACTGACAGTTTTTTTTTTATATGTAATGAATCAAAGCCAAGTTGGTAGTATCTTTACGAAATTTCATAACGCCTAACATATAACAGACATCTCACTCATATCTCTTAAACAAATAGAAAGGGTGTGTGTGTGGTGAGATAGTTCAGTCGATAAGGCACTTGCTCACAAACATGATAACCTGACTTTGAGCCCCAGGAGCCTATATAATGTAAAGAGGCCTGACTTCTGACCTCTACCCATTTGTCATGTGCATTCCTGTCTTCTCTCTCTTTCTCTCTCTGTCGTTCTTTCTCATAAATAAAATGATTAAAAAAAACCGAGTAGATGGCTGTTTAAATGTCATATGTCTTGGGCTCAGGAGATAGCTCAGGATATGCTTGCTGCACAAGCCGAAGATCTGGGATTCAGATCCCCAGATTCCATGTGTAATGTCTGATAAGCATGGCGCCCCATCTGTAATTGCAGCCTAGGAACACAGAACCTGGAAGTCTCAAGACCAAGCCAGCTGGTCAGATGAGTCCTACTGGTAATCTCTGGGTCTGATTAGAGACCCTGTCTCAAAAGAAGGAGAAGGATGATTGAAGACGAATCCTGATATCAGCCTTGTGCCTCCACGTGCATGTGCACAAGTGCTTGTCCACTTACTTGCTCACACTTGTAAAAATGCTTGCACACATGTATTTTATACCCTCATATGTATATATGAAAAATGGAAGAAGAAAGCAAAATCTTAGTGCATTCTTGTCAGTTTATATTTTTTTGTGTGTGAGTGCGTGCATGCGTGTGTGTGTGTGTGTGTGTGTGTGTGTGTGTGTGTGTGTGTGTTTGTATTATGTATCAGAGGGCATTGTACATGCCTGTGGAGGCCCAAGGGTGACTTTAGGTATCATTCTGGATTGTTTCTACTTCCTTTTTGGTTCACTCTGGGGTTTCTGAAGCTCTCCCCCCCAGGGTCCAAAGAGCAGGCCTCTGTCCTTTCCATGTGTGACGCTTTCATGTGAAACCTGGGATCAGAACTCAGGTCCTTCTGCTTTGGAGAAAGAGTCTTGACCCTTGAACCATCTCTCCAGCCCCAGCTGTTTGTCTTTTGTAACTAACATCCAATATTTTAAAACCTTAAAACTATGTAATTCTAATTTTAGATTTAAGTTCTGAGAATTCCTAAGGTGATCTCACGTAAGTAAGTGAGATGGTTTGACAAGAATGAAGCATGCTTGCGAAATACTGAGATGGGCTTGTGTCTGTGCTGTGAGCCGTTCCCCAAGGCAGCACATCTCAAGCTGCTCAGATAAGGCAAAGGACTTGCTTACCTCCTCCTCATCCCAAGGACCAGACAGCCTGGAGGAAAAAGCTGTCCTTTTCCGTCACTGTGAGGCACACAGCACAGTTCTAGCTATAAAATCTGTTGGTCATGAATCTTCTTCAGGGTTCTCAAATTTCTTCTCTGTTGAAAAGACTGAGATAAGATTTGGCTCATTAGGCCTTCCACAAGAAGATTATGGAATTCTCTAGAAGGTACATTAGAGGCCATTAAGACCAGACCTGTTCATTTGAGCTCTTTCTGTGGAAAGGGATAGATAATAAAGGTGAAACTACTGGTTTCTTAATGGAATTGGCTCATGAAATCCAAGAGTGGCCTGCTGCATTTTGGTTTCCACACACCAGCTACCGTTTATAAGTGGAAATCTGGAGATACGACTGATTCCAGAAGCGGAGATTGAAAAATATGCACTGTGGACAACTTGGCATAAGAGTCAGAAAGCAAAATACAAAATGGAGTCATTCTGAAAGGACAGAAACTAGTTTCAAGAGTTCCTCAAGGGCAAATTTAGGACCCTATGATCAGGAAGAATGATGGCGATTGATTCTTATGTAAACACACACACACACACACACACACACACACACACACACACACATACACAATGTAAAAGGGAGACAGGGAAGTTTTCTATTATCTTAAGGAAAGGTTATCAAAAATGTGGAAGGCATGAAGAGTTAGGAGAAGACATTTTTCATTCATTTTGCAATTATTTTACAGTCCCAAGTGGAGTAACTGAAGCAAGAATGACTGGTGCATGGTCATTGTGAGAAATGTCTTACGTAGGAAAGATACAGGACAGCACGTTCTCAGGCCCGGGCTGTGTAGAGATGTAAAGGAGACATGAGTCTTTGCAACAGAAGCAGTAACCAGTAGCCATCTTAATTCAGACACCAAGCTTAGAACTGGCCAAGTAGAGGGACAACCAACGTTTGGTGTCTTCTGATTTGAAGACATGAGAAGTTCACTGTATGAATAACTGTTTAAGTTGAATCTAGACAGAGACAATACAGACATTGGAAAACACGCTTAAGCAATGTGGAGTGTGGGACAACCAGCTTGGACTGATTAAGAAGTCAATGTCAAAACAAGCAAACAAACAACTGCAGAATTTTGGATTGAAGATTGTAAAGATAAAACAGTTAAACGTTAAAAAAGTAAAACTAGATTTTAGATTAGGTGAGAAAAGACAGGATAAAAAGACGCTGGGTTGGGTAATTGTGCAAATCTGATTGTGGGACAGATGTTAAACAATATGACATTGCTAATTCTTTCCGGATATATTGCTGATATGACTGGGATGTAAGAAACCATGGTAACTTTAGGGAGATACGTGTTGAACCACTCAGTGGTGAAGTGTAATTCTGCGGATTCCTCTGCAATAGCACAACAGAGCACATATGGAAAATAAACAAGGGCTACGCATGCAATAAGGAGTGTGATGCTGTTGTCATTATTGATGGGCAGGAGTGTTTGTGATATTATTTGTCTACCTGTCAGGTTATGTTGTTCTTAAATAAAGTGACGTGAAAAGACTCAAAGCAAAGCAATCGTCTCAGCGGGGCAAGAGGCTGGAGGGCTCAGCTGTGTTTGGGGTTCCCTAATGACATCAGAGCTCTCCCCTTCCATTTTGCAGTCCCACATTTGTGCACATTGCAGAATTCTGCAAACGATAAGGGAAGCATGCGCCTCCTGCTTTCAGTCACACTGGGAATACCATGAAAGTCCCCTGACCGTCTAACCTGAGATGCTTCTGAGATCCTTGTCTCCTTGCTTGGAGCATTTCTAGGGCCGGTAACTTTTCATACGTTCAGAATCTGTTGACTGAAAACATACACGAGACAGTATAACCTGGTGTGTGGATTGTCTGGAAAAGTGACAGCATGCCAATGGCTTTTTTTCCAAATTCAGTAACTTCTTGTGAAATGGAGTTAGATTTGAACAGGTGAATGGTCAGTGAGGGTAACAGTTGGTTCTGGAAACAAAGGGAAAGCTTGATTTTCTAAAGCCTCGTGTCCCCTGTAGCTGCAATGTCTGCTTTGCACACAGTTTTGACTCTCGGTAACACTGCTTGCCTTTCTGAATCCAAAAGGCACTTTGGTGGAAGTCTGCTGCAGTTTTTCCTACACGTGGGGACAATAGGGGTTTGGTGAGAACTCTTCAGAAGGTGGCATTTTGCAGTCATGCTTTGTTCCTTGGTGAGCTATGAGTCAGGGCACTTAATTATGTAAAAAAAATATTGCAAGAGAGCAGTTGCACAATCCCCCGGGGAGTAATTATTGTCTACCCTGGCAGAATGCAAGGCTTTTAATCTGTAAATAAGCAATGCTGCGCAGAAGACCCACATGCAGAGCCGTTCTGTGTTGTAAAGGTCTTATGAATTTTTAAAATGAAAGCAGTCACTGTATGCACGGATTGGCTGCTGTGTGTGTTTCTAAAGGTTTATGATGCTTCCCTTGTGGTTTTAACCCCTCCTGAAATATTTAGGCCTCAAAGAATGATTCCTGTAAAGAATAAAACCCTGACTAAGTTAAGCACATGACCAATGTGAATGTTTCCAGGACAGAGGAAGTTAACATATGCTCTCTCTAAATTGGAAAAAAATGGTATAACATAAAAAAATACAAAATATAAATATCATTAGTCAAATGTTTTGGGGAAAAAAAGCAAAAGCAAAAGCAAACTATGATTAGCTATTGGCTGCCCACATATTGGACATTAACTTTTTTTGTTTGTTTGTTTTAAGACAGGGTCTTGTATAGCCCAGGCTAGACTTGAACTCTCTATGTAGCTGAAGGAGGCTTAGCATGCTTGATCTTTCTGCCTTTACTTCCCATTGCTGGAATTACAGCATTTGCCAGAATGCCCAGATGCTGTTGAAATTATTTTGGCACATATTTTGACATATGATAAATCACATTTACTTAATGTTTTGATATGTGTACATCTTAAGTATTTGGCAATTTTATACAATGTATTAATGGTACTTTCATTTCATGTAACTGTATCTCATCCTTTCTCCTTCTTCACTTTCTGGTTGCATTATTTTTTTGCCTCTATTTCCTCCCACCTGGAAATGTATATTTAACAGTGGAGGCTGTGAGAGCTTGCTGTGCTTGTCAGTGCTTGCCTGGGTTACCTTGCTTAAAGCAACATTCTGCAATTCTCCCTTTGTGTGTTCAAAGCCCATCCTTGACCTTTTTCTTGTGCCCTTGGTAGCACACCTCAGGAGTCTCTTCGCTTTTTCTCTTGCCTGTTCCAACAACCCTTTCACCCTGGTCCTCCATCCCCTATGGAACCTTCCTCCACCAAGGTGCCCACCACCCTCCCTGCCAGGTTCCACGGGTAGCACTTGATCGTGGTCATATCTGACCATCTGCAGCACGTGACACTGGCCGTCTTTGGCCTCTGACAGTGTCTCATCCCTTCTGCTTAGGAACGCTTCTCTTGGCTTCAGAGAAACCATTCTGGATTCTCTCCTTCCTCTGGTAACCCTTAGACTTCTCTGTGGGCACTTCCTTTTTTCCTGATGGCCTCAGATTTGCTGGTCCGAGTCCATCCGTGCTAGTGTCATGATTCGTGTTCTGTAAACTCTGAAGACTCTCAGACTTAAGTCTGAAGTTCATGCCTGTCAGCTGGACTGCAGACTTATGTATCCAGCTGCCTGTCCCACATCCTGTTGCACGACTGACAGCGGCTCAGATTTTGTCAGGTGAAATGTGAACGTTGTATCTGCCCACAGGCGTTTCTTCCTGGGTTATTGCAGTAGCAGTTTTGATCTGTTTTCCCTTGCTCGCCCTTAACCACAGCAGCATTCAATCCATCTTCTACACAGCACCCTGAAGACCTTTTAAAATATTCGATTGTATCTCCAGTTGGACCCAGACATCCAGTGATCTTCCACATCATCCAGAATGAAGGTTGTCCAGTAGACTTCCATTACTGACCTTGTCTTTCTTGCTTGTGTCTACCTATCTCCCTAGCACTTACTCAGCTCTGGCTTCTCTCTCTCTCTGTCCCTTTTACCTGTGTGTGTGCGTGTGTGTGTGTGTGTGTGTGTGTGTGTGTGTGTGTGTGTGTATGCCTGTGGAGGCCTGTGACTTTGGGAATCATCTTGGATTGCTCTAACTCCTTTTGGCTTTACTCTGGGGTTTCCCAGTCTCTGCCTTCCAGGGGAAGTACAGGTTGTGCCATTTCTGCCCAGCATGGGATCTGGGATCCAAACTCGGGTCCTTCTGCTTGCCAGGCAGAGTCTTCACTTCAGAGTCAACGCTCCAGCCCCTCCCGCTTCTTTCTCAGACATGTTGGAACTCTTGTACCTCACAACACTCCCCTCCTCTCAGTGAGATTGTGTATCCTGGTAACGCTCTATCTGCCCCACCTGCTCCCTCTTCCGGTCCTTCCCTTTGACACCACATAAGTATATAAATAGAAATATTTACTTTTTTTTGCCATTTGTTGCTATGTTTGTTCTAGATTGTTGTGCTATATTGCATGATAAGTTTCATAAAGATAGACCTCTTTGTCTGGTCACAGTCAGATCAGTAGTATTGTTGATTGACTGAAAAGCAACGTAAGTTGTATAGTTAGATAATTGCATATACTCTCTGCTATGCAGAATGCGTTTTTTTTTTTTTTTAAAGAGCAGAAGGAAGGGAGTCAGCATGGGGGAAGGAAACGAGAGGGAAATGGGGCGGTGGTGAATGTGATCATCATATATTATGTATATGTAGGACAATATAATGAAACTGTTATTTCATACACATATGTCAATGAAATACCTTTATTTATGGTATATGGTAGTAAAATGGAAGAAAAGAAAAGAAAAACCATGAATTGGTCTTTTTTGTCGACTTTATGGTAGTGTGACATGACAGAAAACAGCTCACATTCTGAAATAGTCACCATGCACTAATACCTGCTTTCCATTTTCTAGTTTCTCTGTTTGAAGAACATCCGAACATTTCTGGCAGCCTGTTGCGAGACATTTGGAATGAGGAAAAGTGACCTCTTCGAGGCATTTGACCTGTTTGACGTTCGTGACTTTGGGAAGGTACTTGCATTTCTTTTGTCTCTAATATTAATTTTTTGAATATTTAAACAGTTTTTAATGCATTGCTGAGGACTGAGCTGAGAACCTTGCATATCTAGCCTTGCATATGCCTTCTAGCTCCATCTTCAGCCCTTGCTTAATATTATACTTTTCATTTTTGTATTTAGAGAATATTTAGTACAATTCAAGTAGGACATGGATTTCAAGTAGCTTATGTATTTGAATTATAAATTAAGTAAGTAAGTAATAATAACAAAAACAACATGAACAACTTTACAAGTGAGTTTAGAATTGCTTTCTAACTCAAAGCAGTACAGTGGGCATCTTCTAACCAAAGACAGGTTTTTTTTCAAGCTGTCTTCTTCCTCCAAAGGTGGGATTTCCACTGTGCATCCTTCACTCACGTCTCATGACCAGTAGTCACTTCCTCCATCCTTTCTGTATGCATGAGGCATCTAATTTTTGGAAGTCAAGACTGCGATGCTGTCTTGTTTTCTATTGTGACACTGGGGAAAGTGATTTGGAATAGACATAAGTCCCTGAAGTAAAATTTTGGGTGGCGTGAGACTAAGATTGAAGTCAGGGTCTCACATACACCAGGCAGATATTCTGTCATAATTCCAGTGAAAGATTGTTGAACAGCTCCTGCTGCTTGGGTTTTTCAACATTCTTCACTTGGTAATGATATTAATCTTTATTGCAATTGCTTGGGAGTTGATAAAGCCCAAGAGTTACAGACATAAATTTAAGCTTCTTCTAAGTAGCCCTGAGGGTCAGGTAAACATAAAATAAGCGCATAAGAAGGAAAAAGAAGAAGAAAAAAGTCCAAAGGCCAGTGGTATAGCCCAGCGGCAGCGTGCTTGCCTGACACGTGGAAGCCTCCTGGTTCATCCTCGGCTCCGTCAGGGATGCAGTGCGAGGATGAAATTAAACGATGCTGGGAAGTTCATTGTTCTTCTTCAACTCGGGTGCTGGGATCTTAGTCGAAAGCTTGTCGGAGAATGCCATTCTACTTGATGCTTAGATGAACTCTTTGGCTATGTAGAATCCAAGCAAGGGATGGGTTTGGTGAAGGCACCAACTTAAGAGAGAAACCTAACAAGTGTGACGCTTAAAGGAAGCACAGATGGAGAAACGCGTCTCTGGGAGGAGGTCAAAGGCCTGGCTTGCTTTCTCCTGCCTGGACCCAGCCTCATTCTGCAGTCTTGGTCGAGTCCCCAGCCTGGTTGTTCATCTGACTTCTTGTCACTATGGAAGAAGGTGGCAGAACAGCTTATTTTTGTCTCTGACAAACTGTTGCTTAGCTGTCATTTAAAGGTCCCAGGAACAATGATGGGAGGTAGAATATGATGGTACAAGGAACAACAAGCCAGGCTTTTAGTAAGCAAAGGGAACCATATCTGTTCACAGCCACGCCATGCTGCCATTGAAAATAGAGAAATCACAAAGTCCTGGTGAGGCGTATACTCTCCTTGCTACTGCTGTGAAAGCCACCAGAAATGACTCCTCTCCACTCCTCTTCGATATTTTCTCTACGCTATTGAGAAAAAAGAGCAATCTTTGATTTTAATCTTCTTTTTGGGGAAATGAAAAGCGAAGATAACTTTGAGAGATGAAAAATAAAATAATTGGATTTTTAAAACTCATTAAGGGGCTAGAGAGATGGCTCAGGGGTTAAGACTCTGTCTCGCAAACAGAAGGTCCTGAGTTTGGATTCTAGGTCCCACGTATAAAAACGCTATATGGAAATGGCAGCGGCTTATACTTCAGGCCTTGGTGAACAAAGCCTGGAAAATCCCAGTGCAAAGCAAAAAGGAGGTAGAACAATCCAGGATGATTCTTGAAGTTACCCTTGGTCCTCCACAAGAACACACAGTGCCCTTTGACGAACACACACATACATACACATACACACACACACACACACACACACATACACACACACACACACACAAAATAATTTTAAAAACTCATTAAAGAATTATGTTCACAAAACTTCACAAGAAATGTTATTGATAGACATTAAGAAACTATATAAATGTATGCTTTGAAAATTCATGAGTTAATCTGAATGGACTAACACTGACTGTTAGATTAACTAGACAGTAGAAGCTTTGTTGGGGAGCCGAAATTCCAAAAAAGCATTGAACAGAAAGGAATGAAATGTATTTCTGACTGCTTCAGTATTTTGGCAGTGCTGAGGCTGAAAAGAACGATGATTGGAACTTGAAGCCATACTTGCTACTTTAAGGCTTTTGTTGCTGCCGATACTGCTACAGCTGTCCCTTTAGAGCTGTGCTTAACCTGAGTAAAGCAACTGAAAATGAAAGACTTTAGGACGTAGGCCCGTGATTCTGCACTACCATTATTAAGTACTATTAGTGACATCCCTTTATAAACCCATACGATGTCTAGGTATCATTTTAATTTGCATGTATATGTGATTTCTTAGCTCTCGTTACATTACCTTATGACGGAAGAACTATTATTTTTCCCTTTTATACAAGTGAGAAAACCTGCATTCAAATCACATGTCTGATACGAAATGAAGCAGTGGTCTGGACCCAGATCTCGCCCGTCCCCACCCCATTCTGCAGGGCAAACACGCTCACATACCTATGACTTGTCCAGACTGGCACCTCTTCCTCTCAGTCATGCTGTGTGGTTATATCCTTCTGTGTTCAGTTGTGCTGGACCAGGGATAAGTTACATCGGTCTAAATTTTTCAGTTGCATAACTTTTTAATGGAGTGTTAATTCAGAGGCAAAATAGTTTCTAGTATTGTGACTATAAATGACTTGAATTTGAACAAGGCTGGTAATACAGCCTTAGTAATAGAGTGCTTCCCGGGACATATAAGATCTACCCTCCTCTCCTCCAAAAGTAGGGTTTAGACAAGTCTTGACTTTTTACTTCTTAGATTATAATAGAATTTCAAGTAAACTTTAAATGAAAATTATCTGTCTGGGTTGAATTACTAATACATCCATGATATAATTATATCAACAAGATCTGGACTTTTTATAGCAGTTTGAAGTTTTCTGAGTGCTTCATATTATGACCTCTGATTCTTGTGATAGCCTTGAAACTAAGGCACAGGGATTTAGAGCATGTAAGGGGTTCCCTGAATGGGAACAGGATCATTCTGACCTTCCGGCCTTCTGCTTTTTTGCCTGGCATCCGTGTTTTATGTCCCACTGCTGCCTGGCTGGTGAGGAAGAGATTGACTTTCTTAGAGAAACCCAAGGAATCTGCAAAATTGAAAAGCACAAGTGATCCGCTGAGTGTGGGACTAATTGAAAGTTGTTTTCTCTGTAGAAAGATTCAGGATGTCGCCTGTGGCGCGCCAAATGGGAGTGAGGTTAGTGACTCTAGACAGACGTGTGCTTCACAGATTCTTGCTTGCCTGCACCCCGTGCTTGGCTGAGTCCTCTACCCCTTGCCCGCTTGTGACACTACCGGGATGACTCTTCAGTCTTTGCCAAAGTTCTCCCTCTGGTTCAACTTAAGAAAATTAAATTTCAATCCTAGGCTAGACATGGATGCACTTTCGTTTGGAAATTAAGAACATTCTGGGGGGAAGAGTATTAATCAACCCAAATGAATGATAATTCCCCCTTTTGAGACAGTGAACACATTTAGAGCGCTGTTGGTTTATGATATTTCTGCCTTGATTCCCTAATCCCTTATATTGTGTTCTTCACTCAGTGCTAATTCAGCTCAATTTGCACTTAATCAGCATCAACGAAGATTAGAATCTATTCTAATTAGAACTAATTACAGTTTGTTTTCTGTGTAGCTAGACAGGAAAGGCTTGGGATGATGTGTAAGTCACACAATGGGTGGCTGGATATTACTCCAAATGGACAAGTCTCTGAGCCATGAATTTAGTGACTTGAACTCCTATAGGGTCAGCAGAGACCTTGAGGTTGAAAGAGGCTCTAGGGGTCGGGGGGGGGGGGGTGCTAAAGAGGTGGTGGAGAGCCCTTGGCTTGCCAAAGACGGCTGGCTCTGTGGGGGAAGGAATCTCATAGCCTCTCCCTGGCTTTGAGTTTGTGTTTCAAAACAATCCCCAATTATTTGTACTTTCTTACTTTTAAAAAATGATGATCCTATTCTGTGTTATTGCTAACAGCTATGAGTAAAATCTTGTTTGCTTCTTTGCTAAAGCATGGGATTTAAAAAATTTTTTTCCTCCATGGAATAATACTAGAAAGGACTCATATCATGCATAATGAATTTGCTATTACTTTGTACTAATTGTCATTTTGATTAACTCTGGCTGTTAGGAAATGCTTCCTTCTGGGATGTCTGTTGGTACATTTGTGGTGCAGGAGCACATGGGATTTTCTCTCTTGTTTTGATGTGGGTATGTGTGTGCACACATGCATACGTGGGTATGTGTGTTTGTGCATGCCACGGTATTCCTGTGGAAGTCCCAGGACAGCTTAAGTACTGGTTCTTGACTTCACCTTGTTTGAGACACTTTCATTGTTGTTTTGCCTCTGCATTTGCCAGACCAGTTGGCCCATGACCTTCTGGGGAGTCTCTTGTCTTAGAAGCACTGGGGTTACCACCTTGCGTACCCGGTTTGGACTGGGTTCTGTGGTGCATTTGTGAGTACGTGCACCCGTCATCATGTGGAGACCAGAGGATGGTCTCAGGCTGTCTCCCTCTATGGCTGCCCGCCTTACTGTTTTGAAACAGGGTTTCTCACTGAGCTGAAAACATGTAGTTCTGGCTTGTCCCTACCCTCACCACTCCAAGCTGGGATGACAGGCATGCAGTGCCATCCCCACTCTTGCTAAGAGCCAGGGTTTCAAACTCCAGCCAGCTCCCCTTACCCACTGAGTCTTCTCAACAGACCAAGCTTTTCTTTAATGGGTCTGTTTTTATCATGCTGCGATTTCCATCCCCTCCAGATGAGCGACTGATAGCTTCTTTCCTGCTTCCTTCAGGGGTTCTAAAGATTGTAAAACACCTTGAAAGGGTAGGGTGACGTATTTTCTCAGGTCAGAGAGAACCACACCGAGCCAAAGGTTGTTTCAGGTGACTTTGGTGGGAGTAGTAGTTTCAGAGTGTTGCAGTTCAGGACAGTGTCTGTCAAAATGAATTCGGAGTGTCTGTGTATGGCATGGGTTGGCCATACGGGTCAGAACACAGACAGACTAAGCTGAAGTTTGGTTAAGAGAAAGTTAGTGAGATGGATTTGGTGCATTTCTTACTAATATGATCTTAGGCGAGGAGCTTAAACTCTGAGCCTTATAAATTTCTTTCTCTATAAATTGAAGTCTGGTGAGTAGTGAAATAGTGTAGGTAGAGTTAGCGTATATACAAGTGCAAGATTACAACTAGGTGAATATTATATATTATTAACTCATTGTTGTCATTACATGTCCATTTTACTTTATATATATATATACACACCTGTGGTATTGGGGTTGTAACCAGGGCCTTGTACATACCAGACAAGCAGTCTACCACCGTATTACAACCTCAGCTTTATTTATTTCCTTTCTTTTCCTCTTCCTTTTTTCCTTTTCTTCGCTTCCTCCCTTCCCTCCCTCTCTCCCTCCCTCCCTCCCTCTCCTTCCCTCCCTCCTTCCTTTTCTCTCCTCCCTTCATTCCTTCCTTCATCATTACTATTAATGGATTTGATATGCATCAGCAAAATCAGAGTTTCCATTTTGAATTAAGTGTAAAAACTGATAATATTGCAAGGTGAGGCCAGGAGGAAGGTGTGTTCTCAGCCAACATAGCCCTGTGCACAGCCATCCTTTCTCCCCTACTGTGGCTTTGCGTCCTTTGGGGAAGCACCCCTCTCCCTTTCTCAGTCATGCTGTTTGCTGTGATCGATTGGACTGTCTTGCCTGTGCCATAGGCTGAGTTGCTTCACTGGCACCAATATGCAGTGTTGAGACATCCACAGGGGCTGTTTCGTTTTGTTCTCTGGGGATTTGGAAGTGTTGGACTTGGAGAAGCCGCAGCATCTGGGCACCACATTTAGTTTCAATATGGACCCAGTTCAGAGGGACCAGAGCAGAGGAGGGGCCCAGTGACATCTTGTGAGGCTAGAATTGAACTGGGTGCATATGTGTGTAGACTTTTCCGTGGTATGAGCCAATGTGTTTCTCTTCTGTTCTTTGAGCCGGTTTTCCTTAGTTTTCTCACTCCAGAGTGATAGAAATCTCAGATTTGCTGTTTGAAAGCTCAGATGGTTTTAAGCATGTAGAAATGTTTTTGCCTTTTTCTGTCCAAGTTCCATGCATTTTGGAGACCAGTTTTTGGTTGTCACAGTGAAGGGGAAAGTGAGCGCCTTAGAACTTGTCTGCAGCGTGTGAATGCTCAAGGATCTGCAACGTTAGCTTCATGGAAAGTGCTCCTTTCTCTCACTGTTGACTCAACGACTGTCAAGGATTGTCAAGTCCTGGTCTTCAGGCTTCTTTCCTACTTCTTTCCCTGCTTTTCGGGGACATAAGTGCAAATTCCTCTGTAGATGGATCGTATCTGACATGTGGCTTATACAGAATGACTTCAGAAGGGCATGGCAGAAAGGAATTAGGGCGCCTGCAGCAATTTCATATTGAGATGAGTAACAATGATACATTCATTGGCTTGGACAAAATGATCCAAGTTGGAAACCTCTGCAGGATTCTTACCTGATCTCACTGATGTAAGATGATTATATGAATGGGATTAATCTATGTAAATGCATGGCTTATTTATTAGTAAATAATGGAATTTACTTTTATTTTATTTATTTGCAAGCACATAAGAGTGGAACAGAGCACATATGCTATGGTATGCTTGGTAGTAGGTCAGAGGACAGCTTTCAGAACTCTGCCATGTGGACTCTGAGGAATGAACTCAGGTTGACAGGTTTGTACCCAGGCACCTTTGCCTGTTGAGACAGCTCATTGACCCAGAGTGATCCAGTGTAAATGAAGAGTTTGGGTAGATAAAGATTATTCAACATTCTAAACATGGATATGGGTTGGGTTTGGGTGAGGATTCTACTGGACCCTTTTCAAAGGGTCCTTTGATTCTTTCTCACTTAGATTATTAAGACCATCATGACACACACTCATTGTTTATACCTTATGTTATCCTTGGCTTTCACAATAAGAGTATTTCATCAAATGTTTATGCACTGAAACCTAACTGAAGTGACTGATGCATTACACTTATCCAATGGGTTTTCTTCCCAGGATGTGGACCAAATTAGTTGCTACATCTGGGTAGATTCAAGGCCTTAAATTCATTGTCTTTTGGAAATAAAATTAGGTCTACAGAGAAAATCAAGGGGTCCATGGTTAGGTTACTGTGGAAAAGGGCTTTTAGGTGGGTCGTTACTGTGTTCATGAGTTCATTAGTTTGATTGAATTATCTTTACATTGTGAATTCAAATTTCTACCTTACCTGTAATGCCTCAAGGTCTGTCTGATACCTGCTTTTCCTTAGTCTACTTTCTGTAATTTGTTGTCTTTCCCTTTCCACCTTCCCAGCCCCACATGGATGCTACAGGATGCAGTAGAAGGGTGCAAGGCCCTTTTCTGCCTGTGCTTTGATGCTTGGCAGGCTTCCTAGCCCTTTGTGCCCATGTGACTGGTTCCGTTCCACATTCCCGTTCCTTGCTTACATTTCAGCAAGCTCACAAAGGACCACAGCCTGCATCCTGACAGCCTATACTGGCCTGTCTCCTGGAACTCCTTACCTAGCTTTCCCAGTCATAAGAAACCCTTCCCAAGCAAAGGCTCCTGACTTCTCCCTGTGTGCTGGTGCCCCAGGGACCTCACCTTGAGCGACTGGAAAGAGTCTTCTTGCTTAGCACATGCACGCCAGTCAATAACTACATGTGTAATCCTGATATGAATCATCTGGCCACATAAATAGAGTCAATCTCATTTTGCAGTTTCTTATTTGGACTTCCACTCTTAACAGAAGTTTCCCATTTCTCTTTGAAGTCTTCCCCATGCCTAATCATTCAATGCTCTCCGGGGTTTTACAGTTTGCAGAGTCCTAGCTGCTTCAAAGCACCCCAAGACACTGGTCCGCACCTGGTTCCTACCAGCCTGGTGCTTTTGTAGGCTGATCTCACAGAGTTCCTGGGACAGTTCTCGTAGGCTGGCACGCCCTTGCGCTTCTAGTACCTCTCAGCCCCAGCTGCCCAGCCAGCTTCCTTCTACCCCACACTTAGCTTCTGCATGTTTCCCTGGCTCTGCAGTGATTCTAGTCAGCTGCCCTTTATCCTTTGCTACCAGTGAGCCTGCATCAGGGCTTCCTTATGCTGAACCCGTGCACAGTCCAGCTTCCAGTCTCAGAACGGCACTTGTCATTTCCAGTTTCTTTTCTCTAGGAAGACCCTGGGCTTTCCTGTAAATCACTCAGCGTCCACTCAGCTTCATGAGGTTTTTCCAGAGTCAGCCTCCTGCAACTCACGAAGGCTTCCTTCATACCCAGACTCTCCCCAGAGAAGTAGATGTTATTCTGTCTTTATATAACCAGAGAAGAGCTCTGGAGTAATTTCTAGCAAACAGCGCTATTCCCAGACCTTCTTTCTGTTTCTTTAGGCAGAGAGCTTTTGTATTCTCTCTCTCTCTCTCTCTCTCTCTCTCTCTGTGTGTGTGTGTGTGTGTGTGTTGTGTATGTGTGTGTGTGTCTGTCCTTCCATCCATTTCCATCTAGCTGTTCACAAAGTTCCAATTCCTGAACCATTAGCTGTATTTCACTCCTTGGTTTTTGGACAGAACTGACCTTTAAAGCAACCTCTGCATCTATCTGACTTTCATAGGATATTTAATGCTGGGTAGATTTTCTCATTCTTGGCATATTTCACAGAACCCCAGTATCTGGCCACCATCATTCTTCACACCAGAGCTTCTTAAACTTTCCCCACTTACCCACTCCCTTTGTGTGGGAGAAATTTTCATCTAACTCCAGGTTTGTCAAATTGATGTGTAAATCAAACAGTTACTGACAATAAATGATAATTAAATACTTTTTTCATTTTTTTTCTTTAGAAGAAATGAGTTGTGTACAGGGGGGTTAAATGCAAGAAAAAAAAACAACCCTGCACTAGAACTAAGTTATTCATCATATCATCTTCATCTTACTCTTCTTCATCATCCTCTTTGTCATCTTCATTGTCCTCTTCATCTTCCTCATCTTCCTCCTCTTCCTTCTTTTCTTGCCCTTCTCAGTCTTCGCGACTCCCTTTCTGTTGCCTCAGGTTTTCCTGTTGCCCTGTAGGCAGCAGCGCCCTTTCTTCCCGCCCTTCTCCTTCCGCCTGGCGCCTTCTTCCCACACAGCAGGCTGGTCATGGGCAGCAGTGTCCTCCACCCCCTCCCAGCATCACCAACGGATAAACTGGGATGTTCTCCTCGGATTTGGGGGTAATACTCAGGATAGAACAAGAAAAAGGCAGAAGGGGACCTCTTGGGAACACTGGGGTCCTTGAACTTCTCGTTTGCTTCCCTTTTGGGAGGGATGCAGATTTTCATTTCTCTTTCATAACGAGCCTTGTCTGCCTTTACCATATCTTACAAACTTTCCTGTTTCTTTAGGGTCATGGTTTGCCACCTCTCTGGGCACTTCTTAGGGACGTCTGAGAAGTTCATTGAAGCATCCAAATGCTACTTCTTGTAGCTTCTTGTAGCTACTTCTGACAAGTTTGCACAAGGAATAAGTATGACGGCATTCTGCCTCTTGACTTCTTAGGATCTCCTTTGCCATGTTTAGTTGTTGTTGCAGTTCACCTGCATGGTTGCTGGTAAATGACCATCAAACAGCTTAAGAGAACAAGGAGTTTATTCTCTCTTACGACTCCTGGTTACAGTTCTCAGTCCCGTCAGGCTTGACGGAGAGCACGCACCAACACCAGGGCCGAGGGAACTGGCCACCATAACAGCTGAGATATGGACAATCCTTACTTGCCAGACCAGCATGTCTGGCCAAGTATACAGAAGGATGCCAACTCTCTCAACCAGCTCTCTGTGATTTATCCAGGGCCTAATCCCACCCACCATGGGCTGGGTCTTCCCCATCAGCTAGACAATGTCCTTCAGGTTTGCTCTGGGCTTAACTCAACTATCAACTCTCTACAACTGTGCCCAGAGCTCAAACCCTCAACAGTCAAGTTGACACCTGTGCTTAACTATGACAGTTTTTTTTCCTCCAAGAGGCCCAGAGTTGTCCAGTGCCCATTCGGCTCTCTCCTTGGTGAGAGGCCTTGGTGCTGTTTCTCTGGAGTTCAGTGTACTACAATGGCTGTGATAGAAGGAGCCAGATGCAGCCTCCCCACTCTGCGCTGTAATGAAATGCTTTTTAATATGACTCTTTGCTATACATAGACTTTGCCTATTTATTGAGGAAGGATAAAAATTTACATACTAATTAGATGGATGGGTTTGTTTATCTCACACAATCCAATGCAGAGATATTGATAGTTACATGTTAAAGATGCTAGTAGGAAATATAAAAAAAACAAGTGTTTTCCATTTGTACCATTATGTTTCTTAGAGCAGAAAAGCAGGTATGCACAGTTAAACGCTGTCATTCACAATACACAGTAACTCTGAATGAGAATAGAAGTGGTGCTGGGGGGGTGTTGGTGGTATGATGTCATGCACAGAATACATATAGGGTCTTGAAGTGGGGGGGGAAGCCTTGCTCAATCTGGGATTTCTAATATTTGCATGTGATTGGCTATTTAGTTGTCAAATTATCCTTTCAAGGTTAGTATATAAAAAAGGGTTGTTTTTGTTCTTCAGGCTTTTTTTTTCTTTTGAGGTATATATATGAGTTTGTCATGCCAATTACCAGCCAGTAATAAATGACTTTTTATGTTTTAAACCATCCTTTTATTCTTGTCAAAGTGTTTCTCAGTGGGATTAAGTTTCTTTTTGTCTACCTTTAGTTCTGAGTCACTCCAATCTTCACAGTTCTAAATTTGGTAGTTATTTAGATAGTAAAGCTAAAAAGCAAATCTCTGCTGCTTGTAAGACAATAAAATCCACCTTCTTTAGAAGGGCTATCTTTGTATTTTTGATTGTTTCGTCATGTAGCAGGTTGATCTTGAACTCAACTCTACATAGATAATGAAGACCTTAAACTCTTGTAAAATGATAGTTACTTGAGCATAAGCATTCTGCTATTGTGTTAGTCAATCCTATAACTAAGATAGTTAGTAAGCAGTTAATTTGCAGTGTGGATGCATTGGATAAAGGAATGATTTATGTCTCAGGAGGAATGGAATGGTGTAACCTGAGGATTTTTTTTTTCATGTTATACAGAATGGTTCATAATAGAAAAACTTAGAAGTCTTTTATTTCTGGAATTTTCTATTTAGTGTTTTCAGAATGTGGTTGAACCACAAACAAAGCAGATCTAGTGCAGGGGTCCCCAAGACCAAAAGTGCTGATACTGGCCAAGGGGAAGCCATGGAAATGCAGTGTTAATGTGAACAAGTAAAAACTCTTGACCTGAGAAAGAAGACTTACTGTATGCTAAGATTGCTGAGATCTGTGGCAAGATGAATCTTCTATTTGTGAGACTGTGAAGAAGGAAGAAAACATCACATATTCATTTGCTATAAGGCCCCGTCCTGTGACTCTTGGGGCTTCAGTTCATGGTAAGTGCTAGCTAAGATGCCAATGATATCATAGCTTTGCGTGGTAGACTAGAGAGCATGTTCTGTGTGATGAGGCCATGTAGCATTGGGACGTGCTGGGCTTATGCAGAGACATCAGTAAGGGGTCACCTGCAACAAGGGACCCCCCCCCATGGCTACCTAAGGAAGGGATGGTTATACAGGTTCAGTGCAGGATTGAGTACTATCCACAATTCTGGAGTCTTCTAGGGTGTGCACTTCTCCATTCTCCCTGCATCCTGGCTGCTTTGTCACTCTATGGGGACAGGCAGTCAAGGACTCTGGCTGGTTTATAGACACGAGATATAATATATATTCATTAAGGTTGCTGAGTAGAGGAATCAAAACAAATAAAGTAGATACAAATGAGGCCATTACAACCAGTGATAAATGCCACTGAAGAAACCAACGAAGTGATGAGGAAGACTTGCAGACACGGTGCAAAGAGGAAACCTCCCAACTGCCAAAGACACCCCTCTGAACTGCCAAAGACCCTGTGGGAGGATGACTCTGGCAATCCTGCTCTTCTCAGTTTTGATCTGTGGAGAATGTATCTTCCCCGGTTCTAGTGTTACCATTTCCTAGTAGGGCCTTTGGAGCTGGTCCTTTAACTCGGTCCTGGTTTCTTCAAGCCAGAAATGCCTTTAGTTTTGACAAGCACTTCTTGGCCAGGGCCCCGTGTGCACAAGGCGTTCTGTGAGGACTGCTTCACCCCAACGCTTGGGTGATGGGTAGTTACATAATCCTCCCCCAGCACCAAGGCTTCCGCTCTTCCTTTTAGTCTGGTCTGCTCCATTTTCAGTCGTACCTAGAGTCCCTTAGAACTGTAAGGTTCTAGAGAGGCATGAAAGCTTCATTGTAGCCATCCTTTCAGAACGATAGAAGCATTCTGGGAGATAAAAGAATGTATGATACAAAATGTCACTTTGATTTTGTATCTCCTTTTGGTGTACCCATTCAGAACATTATTTGCAGACTTGAAAATTTAGTTTTCAAACTTAAATTTAACTTCTCTCTCAAGAGTTCTTCCAAGATTAAGCACTAAATATCTTTGTTAGTTATAAAAAATTTTTGCTGAATTTCTAATACGACTGCAAATATGTACATAGAAATAGGTTTATAGATATAATATATACATTTATTAAATCTTTCTGTAGTAACTTACTGAATTTTATGTTTATAAATGTATGCATACATACAATTTATGATTTTAAACTTACATGCATATATCAAAAACTGGATAGCTGGATGAAGGCATTTCCATTTTCATTTCATGATTACTTGAGTTTTGTTATAGACCTGTTGTTTATATGTAAGAGAAGATCTTTTTCTTTTTCTTTTTTAAAAATTTAAAAAATTTTTTTATTATTTATTCAATTGTGCGTGGATGCCTGTGTGTGCGTGTATGTGTGTGTGTGTGTGTGTGTGTGTGTGTGTGTGTGTGTAGAGCCATGGACGAATTCGGGAACCACCATGGATGCCTCCACCTCCTCCTTGTTTACTCTGCCTTGGGATTCACAGGCTCCGCCCTACCAGGACCAGAAACACAGGCCGCCCCCGCTTCGCCCGGCATCTATACGTGGGATCTAGGATCCGAACTCAGGACCTTCTGCCTGCAATGCAGAGGCTTAACCCCTGAGCCACCTCTCCAGCCTGAGAGATCTTTTGAAGATGCTTTTAAAGCAAAAATGCTTTTGATTTTCTTTTGAAGAAATACATTGTATTATAGAAGACACCATGGATACTTCCTACAAATGACTCCATGCCATTACCTAAGTGAGGAATGGTTACACAGGTTCAATGAAGGATTCAGGACTATCCACAATTTCACACTTGTTCTGGAGTCTTCTAGAGTATCCACTTCTCCATCCTTCCAGCATCCTGGCTGCTTTATCACCCTACGTGATCAGACAGTAGCATGCAAAGTACAATAATAGATGAATGAAAAGATGCTATAGATGAACCCAAGAGAAAGACATCTCCGCTTTCCAAATATCACGAAGGGAAAATGCTTACTTTGGTCACCACTTTGCTAGGTGTTATCCTATTTTATGTCTTATGTAGTCATTTCACTCGGCCCCTACAATAACCCTATTATGTTGCTTTTATCCTCCTTTTATGGCTGAAGAGAGACTCAGGGATAAAAAAGTAAATCCTATCTAGGAGACATTGAACATGATCTAAGACAGTCTCTGTATCATATCAGAAATATTAGTGATTTACTGTCTCAGTTCCCAAGCAAAAGTTGGGAGGACACCTCTGGTCAGAAGGAAAGTCTTACAGAATAGTATTAATTTATAATGCCGAGCTTTGGCAGGTGACCCTTGAAGCCTGAGTATAAGGTGCAAACATGGAAAGTTGAATCTTGAGGTTCAGCAAAGATTGGGTCAGAAAGGGTCCAAGGTTTTTCAGACACTTACTGAGGAGTTTGGTGAGTGTTTTTAGGAGACAGGCATAAGGTGATCAGTTGAGAGACGCACTCTGTCACCGGGCAGAGGCTGTGGTGGGTGGCTGTCATGTAGTTGCAGGAAAGGCAGGCAAGATGTAGTAGTATATGACAGAGCCATGCAGATCTTTAAGAAGAAAACTAAGAGGTATGCAGTGTTTGAGAACTTTTGGGTATTTAGGAATTGATGTGATCAATAAAGGACTAAGGGAGACAGAGAGAGAGGGCTGGGAAGACTGGAAGGGAAGGAGAGTTGACTGCAGACACAGGGCCAACTTACAGTGTTTGTAAAGTAAGAGAATACTGATAGCATTTGCATTCACTTACTGCAGATATATTCTGCAACCTTATTCTTCACAAATTTTAACTTTATTGGCATATTCAAAAACTGCAGGGCGGGCATTTTTGTTGTGTTTCTTTATGTTTATGCTTATTATCTGCAGTGGAGTCTTGGTCCCTTTAGAGTGTTTTGAAGTGTTAGGCTCTTTTGTTATTTTTGCTAAAACAAGTATACTTACTTTCCTGCCATAGGAAACTTTGTAGGAATGTTTGTCTGCAATGCCAAGGCTGTGACAGAACCCTGCTCATGGGTGTCCATGTCCTGCCCGTCATTCTCCTGTCATTTCCCATCTCAGCGGTGCACAGAGATCCTTGATCACATCTCATTGGTTTAAGAAGTAGTTTATCCATATTGCATGGAATTCAGTAAGTCTGCTATGCCTTCAATAAGGTGTTGTATATGATGGACGAGAATCCACAAGAGGAATTAGTTAACTCCAGAGGACAAGATCTTTTAGGAACGGATTCACTTGTTTATTGGGTGGCGGTGCTGGTGGCAGCGGCGGCAGCAGCAGCAATACTGAACTCTTGACCTTTAGTCCTGTGATGTCTGTGTCCTCTGAGCAGGATCTTCTAAAAAATGACTGCTATCTTCCACATTCGATGTCCATGCTTGTGTTTCAATGGCTTCTTTGTATCTGTAGGCATAAAAGAATGCTGGTGTTTGCCCCCCAGGATCTGTGAGAGAGAGTGTTTGGGGGTGCACTCTCATGGGATTAGGCAGAGGAAGTATGCAGCAGGAGTGGTAAGAGCACCAGACAACTGCAGGAAAGTGTTTGTCAGCTACTGCAGCCTGACTTGGTGATGTCAGTTCTGAGTTGCTTGTTTTCCACCTGAAGCACCTGCATCTTTGGAAGACTCCATTGTGGGTTATGCGCTTTTCTCTGGCTTGCCCGACTCAGCTACGGTGCCCTTTGAATGTAAACAGTGAACAGAGAACTCAGGAAGTGTTAGATTAGCATGAATGAATGATGCATATGTCTTCTAGAACATCACATGTGTACAGTTTCCACATGAAATGAACTCGGTGATTCTGGGTATAGGGTTTTCCTTGCTATCCTAAACCTCTGTATAGAATAGACATGAAAGATGAAACTTACTGCTTACGGGCAAACAACTTACATAGAGTGTGTGCTCATTTCCAGTGCCTGCTCATAATTCCTTTTATGCACTGTGATCGGTGCAGCATGTTTGCATTAGCTTACAGGAAGACATAGAGCACTGTTTTTGCTGGCTAGTCTAGTTTAATGTTTTGATGGTGATTAGATATTAGATATCCAATCATTAGATAGCGATTGGTAGAGTGTAAACATGCATCAGATTCGAGTTAGAATTGACCTGGTATGTTTACAATGCTAAACAAGAATTCTATAGCAAGATTAATACTAATGGTTTTCTAATAGATGCCTTTGGGGAAGGAACAACAAAAATATTTGAATTTATCTACTGGTACATAATAAGTACAATTTCACAGAAGGATAATTACTTTAAATTTCATTTCATTTTAGCAAAATTACTTTAAAATATAATAATGAAAGGGCAATGCTATTAACTAGCATTGACTTGTTCCCACAAATAGCTGAAGGTTTTTAGTTTTATGGAAACTTGGATTTTGGTCAAGAGACTGATGAATGATTTTTTTATAAGTTGTAAACATCTACATGGGTAAATGTGTCATATCCTTTTTTCTATATGATGTTGGAGTCACAGTATAGAAATTCTTTCTATAGTTTTTGAATGGTAGGTCCCAACTAGAAACAGTTCCCATTATAGATACAGTTATAAATTACTGAAATTAATTATCAAATTGCTAGATCATTGATGATGAATCTTAATTTATCTTCCCCTTTTTCCATTGGTTCTGGAGTCTTCCATAATGACAGCCTTCATACATTTTTTGGTTTTTGTTGTTCAGTTTTTTGAGACAACTATTCTTCTGCAGCCTAGGCTGACCTTAGACTTGCTGTGTAGCTTTGGCCGGTCTTTAAGTTCTGATCCTCTCTCCCCACTTCCTAAGGCATAAACCATCATACTCTACAGAGTGTCCTTCAATACATCTTCTTTGTTTTCTCCACTGCTATGTATATGTGGGCGTATTTGTGTTGTAACTTTTAGCTATATTGGCATTAATTTAATTTTCTGATAACCCATCAAAGGTGAGGGGTTTCTGTTGAATTAATCTTATTGGTCCTTGAGTTCAGAATAAAGCTTGTTGCTTCCTTTAATTTGGGGAATTTTCAAAAATTGTAGTTAAATTTCCTATAGAAGGGTTCAGCAAATGTTTTCATAAGACTCAAATTAACTTAATACCTATCATACTAGACTGTTTAAATGTTTTAGGACAATTATATGTCAAGCACTGAATCAACCATCTAGAATTATATTATTTTTATTAATTTTTTTTATTTTGTTTTTGTACGTGTGTTTCTCTATGGGCATCTGTGTGTATCAGACGGTACTGTGCATATCTTGTGGAGACCCAAGGGTGATTTCGGAAATCACCCTGGATTGTGCTACCAGCTCTTTGCTTTTGCTCTGAAGTTTCTCAGACTCTGCCTTCCAGGGTCAGAAATACAGGCTGCCGCTATTTTTGCCTGGCATTTTTATGTGAGTTTCAGGATTCAAGCTCAGGTCTTTCTGCTTGGGAGACCAAGACTGAGCCATCTCTCCAGTCCTACTGTTATTCTTCAGTGTATTTTCATATACTCCTTTGGATAAAAAAGACCTATTAATATGTCCTTTCATCCTACATGCTCAAGTTCTAAGATTTTTATCTTAACAACAGCTTTGTTTTTTTTTATATAATACATTTTTTATTATTATTTCAGCTCATACAAACTTAATAGGTACACCAGTTCCCTCCCTCCCTTCTCCTCCCCCCCGAACCTCCTGCTCTCCCTCCCCTCACCCCTCCCGCCCCATCCCCCCATGCCTCCCACCCCGATTCCCAGAGTCCTTTCTTGTGCATGCCCGACTCTCCTCTGGGCCCTCCTCTCCGATTACGTACAAGGATCCAGTGGCATTTCCCTGAACCCCTTCCTGTGTTCCCCTTAAGCATAGGAACACTACTGTGGCTGTCAATCCCTTGCCTCCAAGGATCTTGGTGCCTTTAGCAGATGCTAGACTTTGTGAGGTCAATAGTGTGTTGGACATTGCGTCAGGCATACAATGTCCAATTATGATTGCTTCAGCCCTAACTTGTGTGGAGTATCTTGCAAATCATTGCTCCTCCCATCCTTTTGCTCTTACACTCTTACCGGCCCCTCTTCCGCAAATGTCCCTGAGCTTCAGGATGGGGAGAGAATAGTCTGGCCTAGTTCTAGGTGGTTGATATAGAGTCTCTGAAGTTCTGGATTGTGGTTCGTTGATTTTCTTTTGCAGTCTTGTTGCTCCTGTAATGCCCTTCACTCCATCGTGATGGGCACTGTATGTCACCCCCTGGCCAGAGACAGAAAGCTGTTAAACTGGAGTCTTATTATAAGAGCACATTCAAGGGTAGATGTAATACTTATACCCAAAATTGGAATCGCAGCGTCATATGGCATTAGGCAATGGGAGGGGTTAATCACCCATTTGCAAAATGGCTACTTTTTAATCAGCCGGACTATATGCCCTACCCTTCTGATGAGTTCATACCCCCTTAGTTGTAAATGATCAGGAACGAATTGTGAACTTAACTAGGTGTCACATTACTTTCTTGCAGTCCTTGATGGAGGCCTATTTTCTCTACTGTAACATGGTCACTTCTCTCCTTGTTTCTGGTGTGGCCCTCCAACCCCATCTCTCCTGTTCATAATCCTTGCAATTACTGTAGGTAATACATAGATTTACCTATGAGTGTCTCAAGATGGGCTGGGTGGGTTTGGTATTAGGAGCCACCTATTAGGGAGTACATACGGCGCTTAATTTTCTGGGTCTGGGATACTTCACTTAATATAATTGTTTCTAATGACATCCATTTCCCGGCAAATTCCAGTAATTCATCATTTTTGATGGCTGAGTAGTACTCCATTGTATAGATGTACCAAAGTTTCCTTATCTACTCGTCAACTGTTGGACATTTGGGTTGATTCCATGACTTTGCTATTGTAAACAGTGCTGCTATGAACATGGTCGTGCTTGTGCTATTGAGGTGAACCTCTGCTGTATGGGGGGTTATACCCAAAAGTGGAATCGCAGGGTCATATGGTATTTCAATCTTTAATTTCTTTAAGAATCTCGAGACAGCTCGCCAGAGTGGCTGTATGAGCCTGTACTCCCATCAGCAATGTAGGAGAGTTCCCCTCTCTCCACATCCTCTCCAGCATTTGTTGTTGTTTGTGTTGTGGATTTTTGCCATCCTGACCAGGGTGAGATGATATCTCAGGGAAATTTTGATTTGCATTTCCCTGATGGCTAAGGAAGTGGAGCATTTTTTCAGATATTTGTTAGACATTTTAATTTCATCCCTAGTAAAGTTTCTTTTAAGTTCCAGGGCCCATTTTTTAATTGGGCCATTAGTTTCCTTAGTGTTTAGTTTTCTAAGTTCTTTGTGCACTCTGGACAGTAGAACTCTATCAGATATGTGGTTAGTGAAGATTTTCTCCCATTCTGTGGGTTGCCTTTGAGCTCGTGTTACAATCTCTTTATCTGAACAAAAGCTCTTTAATTTCACAAGATCCCAACTGTTGAGAGTTGGTAGCAGTGACTGTGCCATTGGATGTCTGTTTAGGAAATGTTGGCCTAGTCCAATCAGCTCGAGGGAGTTCCCTATCCTTTAAACTATGGTTTTTATAGTCTCTGGCCTTATATCAAGGTCCTTGATCCATTTGGAATTAAGTCTTGTACATGGTGACAAGTATGGGTCCAGCTTTAATCTTCTGCATGTGGAGATCCAGTTTTGCCAGCACCATTTGTTGAAGATGCTGTTCTTTTTCCATTGGATTTTTTGGACCCCTTTGTCAAAGACCAAATGGCTGTAATTTTGTGGGCTTATATCTGGGTCTTCAATCCTTATCCATTGATCTGTGTGTCTATTTTGGAGCCAGTACCAGGCTGTCTTTATAACTATGGATTTGTAATATAGACTAAGGTTTGGTATGGTAATACCTCCAGCAGTGTTTTTGTTACTCAGGATTGTCTTTGCTTTCCTGGGTCTTTTGTGCCTCCATATGAATTTTGAGATTGTTTGGTCAACTTCTTTAAAGAATTGCTTTGGGATTTTGATTGGTATAGCATTGAATTTGTATATTGCCTTTGGTAGGATGGTCATTTTTACGATGTTGATTCTGCCAATCCAGGAACATGGGAGGTCTTTCCACCTTCTGGTGTCTTCTGCAATTTATTTCTTTAGGGTTTTAAAGTTTTCATTGTAAAGGTCTTTTACCTCCTTGGTTAGGTTTATGCCAGGGTATTTCATTTTTTTAGGGGCTATAGTGAATGGGATGGTTTCTCTCAAGGCTTTTTCACTTCTTTCATTCTGGGCATATAGGAAGGCCTCTGATTTTTGCACATTTATTTTGTATCCTGCCACCCTGCTGAATTTCTCAATTAGTTCCAGGAGCTTCCTGGTGGAGTTTTTGGGATCACTCAGGTATAAGATCATGTCATCTGCAAATAGGGATAGTTTGACTTCTTCCTTGCCGATTTGAATCCCTCTTATGTCCCTTTCTTGTCTTATGGCTTCAGCTAAGACTTCAAGTACAATATTGAATAGAACTGGTGAGAGTGGACAGCCTTGTCTAGTTCCTGATCGAAGTGGGAATGCTTCCAGTTGTTCCCCATTGAGCATAATCCTTGCTGTGGGCTTGTTGTATACAGCTTTTATTATATTGATAAAGGTTCCTTCCATTCCTACTGTCTCTAGCGTTTTGATCATAAAAGGCCAACAGCTTTGTTTTTAAATGCTTAAACAACCATAAAAATCAAGCTAAAACAAAATTACCCAAATAGCACATTTAGAAAGCTTTTAAATCATTTGTACCTTGTAAAAATATTAAAATTCTCTTACGTTCTGCCTGAAAGAGTCCTGTGACTTCAGGAACACTGAGAGAACCAGCTGTAATATTCTCACTCATGGTGTTTCATATCCATGGAGAATTTGTCCAAATATTACAAGTTGTAACTCACACTTCTGGGATCTTCTCATCTAGAGATTTCACAGGCTTTGTTTTTCTTTATATTATCAAAGTTTTAAATTAACTTAGATCTTCAATTTAAGAAATGTATTGGTTACAATTTAAATATGATAATTTTGGAGCATGGATTAGAAAAGAATGGGATTTGTTGTTTTTTGAAAAATCCTGTATTTATCTCAAAATGAAGGTACTGGTGTTTAATCTTATCCCACTAGTAACAAAGAAATGGGGAGCTGCTTAGACCTGGAAAAGTGGTGGTGCAAAACCAATTCTGAAGATTTAGAAACTGGGGGACCAGGACATGGTCTACTTAGTTGTTAGGCAGAGATGGAAGACTCCTTGCTTCCAGTAAACCTTTATGTACTTAACCAATGCAGGGCTCAAAGACAAAGTATAATTACGCACAAGTTCCTCCCTATGGGCTATCAAGGGACTAAACATCAATGTGATTGTTTTCATGATAGACTGATTTTAGACAAGTCAGAGTAGTTTAAAGTCCCTTTGACCTTAAATTAGATAATGACCTTGCATTAACATGCCTAACATTAACATGCTTAAACTTTGCCTAAGTTAAGCATGTTCTGGAAGGTAGGTGTCATGGTTTGAAATGTGAGTTGTCTCCCACACGCTCATGTGTTTGAATCTTTAATTTGGGAAAGTCACGGCACCTTTAGGAGGTGCAGCCTTGCTGGAAGAAGACTATAACAGTGGGTGGGCCTTCAGGTTCATTAATCCCTCCCTGCTTAAGTGAGCAAGTCTGCTCTTGAGCTTGCAACATCAGCTCTCAGCCTCCATTTCTGGAATGACTTAACTATTCTCCAAACTTTTGCAAGCCAGCCATGCCTTTTCCGCCATAAGGACTATCTATATAGCCCTCCCTGGAACTATAAGCTGAATAAATCTCCTTTCTTCCTTAAGTTGCTTGACTTTTAATGTTGTCTGACAACAACAGATCAGAGTAACTGATACAGGAGGTGACTTTACAGGTCTCTCAGATTTGTTTATGCAAAGTTCAAATAAAGCAGTAGCCTCCCACAGGGAAGGAAGGAAGCAAGGAGATTTTCTTATACTGGGTGGATTTTCTTCCAGGACAGTTAGTTTAGGTAAGAATAGATTACTACGTTGATGAGAATTCTCTAGATTCCAACATCTTAAAATATTTCTTTATTGCCAAGCCAGAGTACATTTTGTTCAGAATATAGTCTCATCACCTGTGGTGGGTGTTGTCATGTATTTACTAGTCCATAAATGAACAAAATGTTCCTAAGTTGGGACTTGTCATAAATGTAATAACTGTATCCTGTTCTTTCCATTTCACACAAATTGCAGTTTTCTTCCATAATCTTTCTCTTGCACTTGCTGATCTGAAAGGAAGAGCAAGCACTCTGGATGCCCAGTTCTGGAAAACCCAGTAAAGCCATTTACTTGGTAGTTTTTCTTTGCCAGTGACAGGACACAAGCATATTCCTCTTATAATTTTTCTCTTTCATTCTTCATTCTTCCTGAATATTGTTTTCTTTCTTTTTATGTATATCTGTGTAGAGTAAATGTAGGTGGTGTGTATGTGCGTGTGTGTGTGTGGGGGGGTGTTTGTGTGTAGGAGGAAGCATGTGTACAAGAGGACATTTGAGTGTGTATGTGCTTGTAGAGGTTCAAGAGTGACATTGGGAAACATTCTGGATTGCTCTTCCACTTTATTGCTTTGCTCTGATTTTTCTCAGGCTCCATCTCCGGGAATTACAGCCTGATACCATATCTGCTCCACATTTATACATGGGATATGAGGATTTGAACGCAGGTCCTTTTGCTGGACATGAAGAAAAGATTTTAATGGCTGAACTGTCTCTCCAGCCCTTCTTGAATACCTTATGACAAAAACTTTTAAAGAAAAAAAAAAGAGCCAGAAATCAACAGCTCTCCCATTCCCCAAGACCACCCATGAGAGTGAAATCATGGCTAAAGAAAAGCTGAAGGTCCTTTGCTGCAAAGCACCTCTTGTTCTCTAGCCAGTACCACTTATTGTCATGGAAAATATATTTCTGTACATTCACCTTCAGATCAATATAAAATTCATATTCAACTTAGGGAAGAATTTCTGATAGTCATTTGGAACAATGGAAGGCAATTTCATATTACAGATTCTAATACTTCTTTAGGAGGTTTATTTGCTTTTTGCTAGACAAATTGAAAATAACGCATTAACAGTTTAGTAACATAAAGGTGTTTTGGGGCAGTCTTCTTTTTTTTCTCCTGAAGCATTGAGATGTTTTAATAATAATTGATTTGGTTACTTCATCTCCAAGGTTACCATATATGGATACGAATGCATATAAAAGTCATAATTTCACTTCGTATATGTCTTGGACAATAACATTCTTATAAAGGCAACTTGACATTAACTTGGCAAATTCTGAACTAAGACCTTTTTAGCATTTTATTCTTCTAGATACTAAGACCAAACTGTTCTGAATTCTACATCTTACTGTGCAGGTCTATAGCTTGTTATTTATTTTTAAAAATCAGAAAATATGCTATTACCCATGTGACTTTCAAATGTAACAAATCTGGGTAAAACTCAATCAAATGGACAAGTTACAACAGCCTTCAGCAAATAGCTTCTTCTGTTTTCTTTCTTCATTTCCTTTTCTTTTATAAGCCAAGCCAAGTTATCATTCTTACACTGGTATTGAGATTCTCTTGTCTGTGATTGTCAATTATGACCCATTAGAATTGCCTTAGCATGTTGTTACTGGTGTTACTGGTGTTACTGGTTTATAGATTAAATGAATCACACATTGGGAAGGGATGAGGCACTTACATATTTTAGCTTCCAAGCTTCATTTGCATATAAATAGCTGCTTACTTTTACTGTCCTGCTTTTATTTCAAGATTGCCAATGGTCACCATGAAAACCCAAAACAAAACTTTTAGGTTGTGACAGTGTATAGCAGATAACCTTCTTGTAAGAATGTCTTTATAGTACACGTTCTACCATCAAGCCAGCACATGTGTTAATAGATTGAAAATTTATGATCAGATGCTGTCTTATGATCCAGGACCCATGTGTAAGTAGAATAAAAATGTATAATCAGATGTTTTATGGTACAGGACCAGTCTTTATTCTTGCATAAAGACTTGCATAGCCTCTCCTTGGCTCTTGCATTTGCACCTCTAAACCCTTATTAGCTTTTAAATTTTGATTCAAGGGAACATAGGGTAGGTATAGCGAGTCAATACCTCAGACAGTCAGGCTTTTAACAATTATCTCAGTTAATTAAATTGAAAAGTCATTTAAAAGGGGAAAAAAGGCTCCTCAGTGTAGTCAGAACTATTTGAACAGCTTCTTTTGAAACAGATAATGCTCTATGTACGGTCTTTAGCATAGTACAAGTGTGCAAGGATGAGATTGGCAGACAAAAATACATTTTATGCAGAAGACAGATGGTTCTTTCTTATTTCTGTTTACATTTCATAAATTGTAACAATTGATCAATTGAAGGGTAAATCTTTGCAAAGTTAAGAAGAATGAAGTAAGAATTAAGGAGGTATGAAGGTTCAGATGCAATTCAGAAAACATTTATTGATTCCTTAATATTAGAAGCTGGATTATAAATCATGATCCTTTTAGAATCAGATACATAGGCACAACCATTTGAAAGTGCAGATGCTTAAGAAAAAAATCAGTTGTTTTTAGCTTTACCTGATGTTTTGATTTTGATGGTTTTCTAAAAGAGGAGGAAAACAGGGAATGTGGATGATAGGGTTGATGTTTTCCACACATCTTCCTCATTTCGCCTCCCTAAACTATAACCAAATGTATATTACAAGGAGTCACATTTTCCTTTACCACAAAGAGGAACTTAGAAACAATACTCTGTGTAGTAGAAAAGAATTTGGAATTAGTCAGGAGACCTGGGTTTGCCTAATAAGGAGTTTTACAGTTCTAATTCTAATGGCCTGTCAAATGTTGAATAAGTCTTGATAATGGAAAATTTAGTGTCAATGGTTTGGAAATCTAAATTATAATGAATTGGACTTGAATTTACAAGATCGTGTCTGCTAGTTAATACAAAATCTGCCTTCTACTTAATTTCGGAAAACTGTATTTTCATGTGGAAAATGATTATCATTAACAATTCCTGCTTACTGCTGTTATGTCCCTCTTGTCAGGTTTTAATTCTCACAAAAATAGTGTCATGTGGTGGTGATGTTCAAGATGCTTAATGAACCTTTAGAAAAGAAAAGTATTCTGTAATAGAAGCTGAAGTTAAAGATTATGGAGAGCATTTTTACTTGTTTTCTCTTGTTAAACAGAAGTGACAATCAGATGCTATTGTTATAGCATTTTATTTTAAAATATCAAAATATTACTGTCCCAATTGGAGTTATTAAATCCTGACACATCAATATATGCAATAAATGCATATGTTACACAGGCCATCAAAATCTCATGCCAGTACTTCATGATCACAGGCAGATTAAATTGGAGTGTCGTGCCAAGGAACTGGGCTTCAGTTGTGGCATTGTTGTAAGAGCAATGATGGTTCGTTCTCTGCAGATAAGCCCCATGCATGCAGGGAAGACGAGCACATGAGATCCTAAGAATTCTCTTGCCTAGCTGTTCCCTAGGGTGCATGCTTGGAGATTTTGAAATGAACAGGTGTTCTCCATTTCTTGCTGTAAAAACTGGCTAATCTTGCTTTGACCGTTGGATATTTCAGTTAGTTGTTCTGTCAATTGAACATTTTTTTTCAAATATGCATTGATTCCCAGCATGTGGGGAAGAATTTGTGACCATTTTGTGGTTAATAGATAGGTTCTACATATCCCCAGAATGGATATGAATTTTGAAAAGAAAACGTGCATATTTTTCATAAATCTTGTTTTTTCTTGAATCATTAACTTTCTGTGGCCATATATATATATAATACATACATTTTGTACATTTGTTCTATTAGGTGGGGTTTCAACCAATATAATGTCCTTTATCCAGCTACTCAAAATATTGTGAATGTAATCATTTTTTTAGTAACTAATGCACAGCTGGTGTATGTTCAGGGGAGAAATGCAAACCATACTATTTCAAATGATAGCCCTATGAAACCAATGCTTTCAAGTTTTCTCTCAATGTCTCTCCTCTTTTTGGAATCACACATCTTAGATCAGCTCATGAGTTGTCATAAGGTTTGCCATAAGGTTGTCTCTTATTCTCTTCCTTAGCTGTTCCACCTGGTGTCACCACGTTGTTTGTGAGCTTGCTTGCAGTGTGCACAGTGTGTTCTGATGTGCCAGCAGATGCCAGGCGATAGACTGGAATTTCCCATTCCATAGAACTCTGTCACAGTCTCATGAAGGTGTAATACGAGTAAATCCAATCATGGTTCTTTCTCTGAGGATAAAGCCCGTGTAGGGAAGATGAGCTCATAGGTCACAGATGCTTCCTTGGCTGAGATTTGTTTTCCTGGATTCCCTTGACGTTGCCCTTGCTGTTTCCCTGGTGGTTCTCTTGTGGTTCTGTCATGTAAGAAGGTTGAGTACCATTGTAACTAGGTCTTTGGAAACCTCTGGAATCAATGGCAGAAGTGAAAGGAGAGACATCATTTTGAACTCTCCCGGTAGTTTTTGCTCTATCCCAGCCCATACTGTCTAGTACCTACCTTATGTTATGAGGGTTGAGACTAAGGAATAATTGTGAGTAAGGGGGTCATACTTCTCTTTGCTTTTGTGTCCTGTCTCCACTTTCTGATACGTTTGCTATTTAGCTGATTTATTTTTCAATTGGCTCGTCAATCACTCATAGCATTAGATTTATAATGGGTCACCCTACCTCATGAAGATACCAGGCATATTTGAATTTACAGATTATGGCTAGGCTCTGGTTAGGAGACAATCCCCGCCTCCTTAGGAGCTTTTCCTAAAATACTTGATGTGTAAATGGAATTGACAAATACAAGATTTGCAACAAATCTTGTTAGTTGAAGATACAGGAGTATCATTAACCAAACCCATTTCTTCTTCATCTTGGGTACATAGTGAAACCACATTCTGTGAATCTAGGGGTGAAGATGTGACCAGGCTCAGTCTGTGGAAAGCATGTAGAAGGGACGACGTCATCTCCTACTTGGCGAATGATAAGCTCACACATGCTGTCTTCCCTGCTTGCTTCTCTCCGCCCACCAACTGACCACAGACGTCTTTGAGACCTTAGATGATGACAAAGATGTAAAAAAAAAAAAATGGTGGATCCCAGTTCCCATCACCACATGGGGAAATGGTCTGTCAACCAGGAACATCTCCGTTGAGTTGTTAAGAGAATAAAAATCAGAGCTACGAAAACACTGATGTTCAGGGGTTTCTTCTTTGCTGCTGCGAGTGGAACCCTTTCGCGTCAGTTTTTGTAGTTCTCCATCTTTTTCGTCCTCACACATCTGAGAGGCTAGACTTTCCTTCCATAGGTGTGCTCCATTGGGTCAGGAAGGAGGGATGTGAAGGCCAGGGGGCTGGCTGGGACCACACGCAAAAACCAGTTGGCAGGAAATTTTCTGAAAAATGTCAGCAGATACAGCCCTGACTCAGAAAAGTTCCATTAGATTGGAGGCAATAGGAGGTAAGATGGCAGTGTGTGAAAAGTGAATTGTAGGTAAGTAAATGGAGAAGGCACAAGACGAAGGAGCCCCGTGTATTGCATCCCTGTTACACAATTCTGATTTCAGAATTCACGGAAACAAGGGAATCTTTACCATTGAGTTCATTTCTGCCGGTTGACCTAGCATAGCGTTCTCTGACCTTTTGTTCTTAGTGGTGTTTAACTTTGGAGAGAAACACGTAGTCACTACTGTGCTGTGAACCCCCGTCCTGCACACTGGGGTTTTAGAGGTGAAGGTGTCGCTGCTAAATATACAGAGAGTTAACTCCAAGAGTAGCTGCCATACGTCTTCTGCATGTTTTTCAGTTTGAACTCAGACGGAGCTGAAGCCGTTTCTTACTGACTGACTGTGACTTGGGAAATATTTAGATAGATGATAGCTGGGTAACGTTCGCTGTTCTTGGTGGCTTTTGGCTTAGTTTCTCTGACTTTTCTCTTGGATGATCTTCCATGCCCTGTTTTGTCATAAAAAAATGGCTTTGTTCAGTAAAGAATGACTCATCGAAAGAACCAGCAACATTGTGAATTTTTTTTAAAGCATTTGTAGGGTGAGAAGGATTTTTCTAAACATAGAAAAAAATTATAAAGAAATATTCAATAAATTGTTTTCTATAGGAAAACAGTTTACAAACCTCAAAAAGATACAAAATACAAACATATATGACAAAACAGCTGATACTCATTACAAATGCAATGTTAAAATATAAAGTATTAAAAGTGAAGATTGAGATCAAGTGCACATCTGTCTGCCAGCATAGCTGACTGCAGTTATTATTCTAGTTGCCCTACAATTTTCTCGGTTTTCTAGATGATGATCAGGTAAGTTGCCAAGGCTGCATGCTTATTAAGGGGCAGAGCTGGGATTTGATCCATATCAGATTCCAGAGCAGATATTTACTATGACTACTCTCCTAGATCAAGACCTAAACAAGACTCAAAGAATAATGCTCAAAGGATGTCTGTGGCTGGTTCTCACCCGAAAGCCCTTATGTGCATATGCTCACAGACGTGCTGAAACCTGTTGAAATGACACCAGCAATCAATACAGTTGAAGAACCCACAAGTTTCATTCTGTCTGTCAGATTGCCAAATCCATTGCTTGAAATAGAAATGAGAGTTGGTAATCATGGGCAACTTGCTATGTTGGTGTTCGTGTGGTGGCATATACTCCATTCCGCAGCTGAAAATGCCTGCTAATAAATGATTTTTGGTAAGAATTTGGTATCATGTATCCAAAAACCTTAAATTTGTCTTTGACTTCACAACCACACTATCAGACTGCGAGATGGCTGTCCTAAGGAAGCCGGATTGTACACGTACAGTACAGAAAAGAATTTTAGGACAAATCAGTATGCATTGAAATTGGAGTGTATTAAGGAAAGCTTTTAATGTAGCTATAAGTAAAATCAGAGAGATGGAGGAAAGGGAAAGGAAGGAGGGAAGACATAAGCTTCTCATGAAAGAGCCGCAGTTAAATGTCTTAATATTAGCTATGTATAACATTTTGGTACCTTAGAGGATTCCAGATATTAAACAAATGTGTTTGGTATACTTATTCTCCTGGGGAGAAAGTTTCTTTAATATGTGGGACTCTGAGGTGGTGCATGAGGGGTACTGCAGTTTACAGGCTGGCAAAGGGAAAGTCTAGACAGGAAAGGTCAAAGGAATTCTTACTGTGCATAGGTCACAGGAGGTCAAGGCCTGTTTTGACTAGAGCATGGCTCCAAAGACTGTGGTGAGAATCTCTTGATGCCCAGCGGAAGGCAGGGAGATCCTTTTCCTTCCTCTCTCCACAATTTCCCCTCCTCCTATCTGGCCTCAATACCTTTACAACCTATCTAAAGAAATAAACACTAGATCAAGACTCATAAAACCATATACACTGATATCCGTTGTAGATGCAGCACCCAATTTATTAATCCCTAAAAAAAGATAATCACCCAAAGGCACTCACTAGAGGGAAGTTGGTGAAATGAGTTTTCAAAGATGGGTACCCTGGTGAATTCTTCAGCCTTTTAAATATTTTGTAAGAATGGAGGGACTGAAGGCATCCCTTTGACATGTTAGTGAAAAGGGTATTGTGAAAGCGTAGGTAGCCCCCTTCCCACTGCTGTGGTGTGTGTCTAGAACCTAAAACTTGGTTATGACTTTGGCTTCATAGCCACACCGTCTGTGGCCCAGGAAGATGGCAGCTGTAGAGCGGGGAATTCTCCAGTGAGCTCTAGCCTGATGAAGTGGGCTCTGCACTACGGTACAGAGCATTTCAAGATAAATCAGAAAGAAGGAAGAAGAAAGTGTTACCAAATGTTAGCTCCTGAGGATCTGTGTATATGTTTTTCCTTCCCCCTTCCCTTCCCCTCCGTTCCCCTCCCTTTTCCTCTTCTCTCTCTTCTTGCTTCTTAGACCAGACTAGTCTTAACTTCGTGAACCTCCTTCTGCAAGCACTCCCCTCTGCATAATGCCAGGATTGCCATCATGAGCAGTTAAGCCTGGCACTGTACGTGTGTGTTAACAGTTAGATTAAGGGTAGTTTATATTTTATCCTCCACCCCACCCCTGTTTTAGCAAAATAAATGCAGTGACTATGTCTTCCTTAATCAGAGACAATATTATTTAAAAACACCCTGTGAAAGCAGATACTAAGAGATTCTCTTAAGGAAATATTTGTGGCTTCAGATCATTGCTGTATGTTTGGAAGTATGTTGTGAATTGTGCTTAGAAAGGAATAGGGAAATGAAAAAGAGAAGCAAGAAGTTAAGAATTTCAACATTCTTAACATTTATTCAGACATTTCCTGTATACTCCCTCTGAAAAAAAAAAGTGTATTAAAGATATAGGTGCTGCTCGTTCTGTTTTAACATCCCAAGTCTCTGTTCCTCATTCCCTGCCATTAGTAGCTTAGCACGGAATCCCTGGCTGAAGGCTTTAGGGCTCATCTGTGTCTCATAGATACAGCCCTTCTGGGAGTCAGCTCTGCTTTTGTGAGAATTACAGATTTAAAAAAAAACTCTCTGTAATGTAATTGAAATTGAGGATTATGTTTCCATTTTGTTGTGTCTAGAAAAACTGAAAACATGTCAATCTTTTTTCACAAATCAGCAAATCAATAAAAGAATAAATTTCTCTGTATTTCTGAAAATATTTCATTACAAAAGAACCATACCACATTAGGTGTGCAGTTCACAAGTGGTTACATTGATGTATTTACTGCAACATATGAAGCTGATGCTATATAATGGAAATATTAGATACATTAAAAACATTTAGTGTTATTTGTATCTTTCCAGCCACATCCTGATCTAGCAGGAATTATTTTCCAGAGGTTGTTCCCTTTGGGGCAGCATCCTGTGGGGGTCACTTCTGTTTCCTTTCGACTTCCTGTGTATTTAAAGAACGCTTAAGCAGAACATGTGTAATGTTTGTGGTAAATTTATTTTCTCTAGCAAATAGAGATGATACTATTTCTCTCCAGCTAAGTGTGAAATTAGTGGCTCCTTCTCATGTTAAAAGTAGGCAAAAGTAGATTAAAGGTAAAATGGAAAAAAATCACTGGTGAAAGAAAATTTGCTGTTTTTGTTTTTCCCCCAAGTGTTTGATTTAAGGCAGGTAGATGTTACCTTGTCAAGTCGGAATGATTCTGGATGAGTGGGATGGATTCTGATTCTATATAATCACCCCACTTACTTTACCCTCTCACCTAGGTCTCTTCTGCCAGCTGTGGGAACAGGGCCTTCTGCTCAGTGGCGCCGTGGGCCTTGGCTTCTCTTGCTTCCTCTCTGCTGTCTTATTTCCCCTGCTTGCTGGGGCCCTGCTGCTTCTGCCATCCATCAGCCCCTAGACCCCACTTTCCATTGTCTATTTCTACATAGGGTGTTGCAGTCCGCCTGCATAGTTGCTGATAAATGACCAGAACACAGCTTAAGGGAACAAGGAGTTTACTTTCTTACGATAGTCCGGTTACAGTTCACAGTCCAGCTTGACAGGAGAGCACACACCAACACCAGGGCCGAGGGAACTGGCCACCATAACGGCCTGAGAGATGGACAATTCTTACTTGCCAGACCAGCATGTCTGGCCAAGTATACAGAAGGATGTTAACTCTCTCAACCAGCTCTCTGTGATTTATCCAGGGCCTAATCCCACCCACCATGGGCTGGATCTTCCCCAGCAGCCAGACAATTTCCTTCAGGTTTGCTCTGGGCTTAACTCAACCATCAACTCTCTACACCTGTGCCCAGAGCGCAAACCCTCAAGAGTCAAGTTGACACCTGTGCTTAACTATGACATTCCACCCCTTGTCAACTTGACACAAAAACAATAGCACTTTTAAACTGTAAACTTTCCTTGTCCCCACAGATGTTAAAATATAAATACATTTCATGGACAAATTTAAAATGTTCTCTCATTAAAACTTCAGTTCCAATATTTTAAAAGTTCAAAGTTTCTTAACCTTAAAACTCTTAAATAAGAATAAATTGAATACTTTAAAACAGATAAAACACTAAAACAGAAGGATCTTAATAAGAAAACATTAAAAAGAACGAAGTCCAGCAAATCACCGCATCCTGTACTTCAATGTCCATCTTCTGCTGCTCATCACGTAATCAAGGCGGCTCAAAGATTCGAGGCATTCCCAGTCCCTGTTTGCAGCTCGAGTTGTAAGGGCAGAATTCCTCTGAAACAGGCTGAATCTCCACTCGCAGTTGTCCTCAGCAGCAGTCCCACAGTTCTGGCATCTCACACACAACTCTGGGTTCTCCTCTGCAGCTTTAAGCTTCACCATCTCTTGCAGGAACTCTATGCCTGCCACTTGGTGCCAAGCTTTTGCTGCTCTCCATGAACCCCTCAGTAGTTCACGGAAACCAGTATCACCTGAGGGACGCTGCCAGATTCTGAAGCGAGGTTGAAATGCAGCTTTGTCCACTGGAGCCACAGCTGCACCAACTTCAACGCGCTGATGCTGGAAAAGCCTCTCTTCTAGCCAACCAAACTTGCAAAGGGCAAGAAACAGCTTTAACTTGGGCTTTCGGCCCCTGAAGGAATCTGAGCTTCCAAACCACGAACTTGCCATACGGTGGTTTCCACGTCCTCCACCGTCTCAGTGCAAGTCACTAGGTTTTCCTTCACTGATACTCATTTGTCCAACAGCCTGCCCTTTCCACATCCAAACCTCCAAAGTTGCCAACACAGCTCTCCTCTGTCAAGCAAACCAGTCCGTTGTCCTTATATTCAGTTTTACCAAAGTCCTTGTTTCCCTCATCACAAATTGGGCCCAAACAATGTCTCTGAGCAATTGGCCCACTAAACGCTGAAGAACAGTATTTGTAAATCCACAAAGTGAAAATTTTCAAGAATTTCCAACTTTGTCCAGCAGAATTGTTCAAAAGCCACAAAATCCACATAGTCAGATTTATCAGCAACACCCCACTCCCTGGGTACCAAATTCTGTTGCAGTCCGCCTGCATAGTTGCTGATAAATGACCAGAACACAGCTTAAGGGAACAAGGAGTTTACTTTCTTATGATAGTCCGGTTACAGTTCACAGTCCAGCTTGACGGGAGAGCACACACCAACACAAGGGCCGAGGGAACTGGCCACCATAACGGCTGAGAGATGGACAATCCTTACTTGCCAGACCAGCATGTCTGGCCAAGTATACAGAAGGATGTTAACTCTGTCAACCAGCTCTCTGTGATTTATCCAAGGCCTAATCCCACCCACCATGGGCTGGGTCTTCCCCAGCAGCCAGACAATTTCCTTCAGGTTTGCTCTGGGCTTAACTCAACCATCAACTCTCTACACCTGTGCCCAGAGCGCAAACCCTCAAGAGTCAAGTTGACACCTGTGCTTAACTATGACATTCCACCCCTTGTCAACTTGACACAAAAACAATAGCACTTTTAAACTGTAAACTTTCCTTGTCCCCACAGATGTTAAAATATAAATACATTTCATGGACAAATTTAAAATGTTCTCTCATTAAAACTTCAGTTCCAATATTTTAAAAGTTCAAAGTTTCTTAACCTTAAAACTCTTAAATAAGAATAAATTGAATACTTTAAAACAGATAAAACACTAAAACAGAAGGATCTTAATAAGAAAACATTAAAAAGAACGAAGTCCAGCAAATCACCGCATCCTGTACTTCAATGTCCATCTTCTGCTGCTCATCACGTAATCAAGGCGGCTCAAAGATTCGAGGCATTCCCAGTCCCTGTTTGCAGCTCGAGTTGTAAGGGCAGAATTCCTCTGAAACAGGCTGAATCTCCACTCGCAGTTGTCCTCAGCAGCAGTCCCACAGTTCTGGCATCTCACACACAACTCTGGGTTCTCCTCTGCAGCTTTAAGCTTCACCATCTCTTGCAGGAACTCTATGCCTGCCACTTGGTGCCAAGCTTTTGCTGCTCTCCATGAACCCCTCAGTAGTTCACGGAAACCAGTATCACCTGAGGGATGCTGCCAGATTCCGAAGCGAGGTTGAAATGCAGCTTTGTCCACTGGAGCCACAGCTGCACCAACTTCAACGCGCTGATGCTGGAAAAGCCTCTCTTCTAGCCAACCAAACTTGCAAAGGGCAAGAAACAGCTTTAACTTGGGCTTTCGGCCCCTGAAGGAATCTGAGCTTCCAAACCACGAACTTGCCATACGGTGGTTTCCACGTCCTCCACCGTCTCAGTGCAAGTCACTAGGTTTTCCTTCACTGATACTCATTTGTCCAACAGCCTGCCCTTTCCACATCCAAACCTCCAAAGTTGCCAACACAGCTCTCCTCTGTCAAGCAAACCAGTCCGTTGTCCTTATATTCAGTTTTACCAAAGTCCTTGTTTCCCTCATCACAAATTGGGCCCAAACAATGTCTCTGAGCAATTGGCCCACTAAACGCTGAAGAACAGTATTTGTAAATCCACAAAGTGAAAATTTTCAAGAATTTCCAACTTTGTCCAGCAGAATTGTTCAAAAGCCACAAAATCCACATAGTCAGATTTATCAGCAACACCCCACTCCCTGGGTACCAAATTCTGTTGCAGTCCGCCTGCATAGTTGCTGATAAATGACCAGAACACAGCTTAAGGGAACAAGGAGTTTACTTTCTTATGATAGTCCGGTTACAGTTCACAGTCCAGCTTGACGGGAGAGCACACACCAACACAAGGGCCGAGGGAACTGGCCACCATAACGGCTGAGAGATGGACAATCCTTACTTGCCAGACCAGCATGTCTGGCCAAGTATACAGAAGGATGTTAACTCTGTCAACCAGCTCTCTGTGATTTATCCAAGGCCTAATCCCACCCACCATGGGCTGGGTCTTCCCCAGCAGCCAGACAATTTCCTTCAGGTTTGCTCTGGGCTTAACTCAACCATCAACTCTCTACACCTGTGCCCAGAGCGCAAACCCTCAAGAGTCAAGTTGACACCTGTGCTCAACTATGACATAGGGCAATGCTAAGGGCATGCTCACCTTAGCCACAGCTTCCTTTCCTGATGAGCAGCTCCCAACGAAGCATGGTGCAGCGCCATAGATGTTTGCAGAAACTGCAAAAGAAAAATGGCTGTTGAGGAGACATATTTTAAAACAAGTGATCTGCTGCTTCTGCAGGTTCAAAGAAGACTTGGATTAGGGTGAAGCCTTATAGCCAGTAGCTCTATCACTTAGTTCCCAGCCTCCTTCCGTTGTTCTCTCTCCTGCCTCCTCCAAGAAGAATCTTCTTTGAACTTCCACAGTAGAAACTGCCTCAGGGTTATGTTTCAGTATATGATTGTCCGCCACGCTTCCTTACACACAAAGGCAAGCCAACAGGGAGTTTTTCAGTGTCCGAGTTTGCCAGCCCAGAATAGCAGCATGGAGACAGGGCCCAGAGAGAGGAGGATTTGGTGCAAGCAATATGAGATGAGGTCTGACTTTCCACGTCTCAAGACCTTCTGAAGCTTCTTACTAGGGTAGATGCTTGGCTGGGCCTTCTCATTGTAGCAGACTGCTAACAAATTTAACAGTACCCTGGGAGAGAGCAAGAGAGAAAGAAAGAGAGACAGAGGAAGATAGAACATGTCTTCCGTGGCATGAAGGTGGAGTTCAGAAGTCAGTTCTCTTTCCACCATGTGGGTTTTTGGGGATCGAACTCAGGTAGTCAGGTTTTCAAACAGTCTCCCTCCCTACTGCGCAATGTCTCTGACCCCTTAGGTGCCATTCTTGTTTTCTTCTTCTTTCTGCTTTTGCTCAACAGGCCTCTGTGGCTGTCTTTATACGTTAGATTATGTCTCACGTTAAGACCTATCATTGACAGATCTTGATATTTCACAACTTTTCCCATTAGAAAGTCTTCCTAAAGTCCAGCTCTGAAGGTCAGATGGGTGACGTTTTTCTGATTGGTTCTGATAGCTGCCTACATCTCGTGATTCCCCCCAGAACTGCCTGTCAACGGTGCAGAACAAGAAGAAAAAATAAAAATACACAAAAAGGACACTCACAGCATGCTCAGAAAGCCTGGGGCTATAATTTTAGGAAAAGAAAAAAGAAAATCTAATTGAGCACTTTCTCATATACATGAATCCCACCTTTCCTACAGAGAGATTTGAAGCCATATACATGCAAGAAAGGAAAGGGACTGGAGAGAGCATCCACTTGATGGGTGGAAATCTTTCCAGGTTTATTTTAAAAAATGAACCCTACACTCTGTGAGATATATACCTAAAGCAGAGTGCTAGTAGATTAGAGGGTGGGCGTGGAGAGAGCGTATCCACTCCAAATGAGTCATACTGTGGACAACTTGCAGAAGCTTTTGTTCCGCTTCCTTCCTAGACTCTTTAGTCATATACAAGATAGTGAATATATTCAGAATTCGGTAACTACCAATGCAGAAGTGATTGTTTAAATAACTTTTTACCTAAAATCAGCAGAACCTGCCCACTGCATTTGGACTAACTTACGGTGGTCCTGTGATTGAGACTATAGAGACCCTCTGTATATGAGCACGGCATTGAGAGCTAGAATACTCTAAAATTAGGTCTGCTATGACCAAACTTGCATTTTCACAATGGATCAAGCATATGTATAAATATGCAGGGAAGAATGTATCCAAGTGCCTACATGTGGAGTGTGAAAGAGCACAGAAAACTGTTAGGGTTGATTGATGTGAGGTCTAAAAAGAAAAGCACTGACGATATTGGGTATATGCATTGCAATGAATGCAGCAGAATCACTGTTATTAAAATGCGTATACATATTATAATTTATATATACATGCTTTGTGAATAAATATGGAGGATTAGCAATATATATGTAATAATTTCATTATTTTGTTAAAAAGTAGCAAGTTAAATTTTACAGCCTAAATATATATAAAACCTAAACATGTATATAAATATATAAACAAAAGACATTTTATATATATATATATATGTGTGTGTGTGTGTGTGTGTCTGTGTGTGTGTGTGTATTCTTATACTTTGTTCATGTTGCATTTCCCCTGTCAATTTTGATGCCCTTCCCTTTTGTTTTAGGCAATTCCAAAAGAGAAACATTTTACTCTGTTCCATTAATCTAAAGTTGGCAATATCAAATTGGTATTATTGTTTGGATGTTTTAGATCTTGCATGCAGTTTTGGAATAATTTTTTTCCCATGTATTGTTCATATGAACAATCTCAAATACTATACCGAGAAAGAAGTCCTTAATATTTATTTAGAAACTGCTCAAGACTCTGAACCCTCCATTCTGTCGTTTACTATTACTATGTTACTATTTTAACAAGATCTCATTACCAGTTTCATAGTCCATCCTCATATCCAAGCTTTTCTTGTATTGTGTGAAAATTTTTAATAGAAATTACTCTCTCTTGTTTTGAATCAAGCTAGTTTTGAATCAGTAGAGATAAAATTGTATATGCAAAATAACCCCAACTTCCCGAGGTTTTCTTTTTCTTTTTCTTTTCTTTTTTTATTAGACTCTTTTAACGAAATGAGTTACAAACGGTGAGGAGTCTCATGTGTGCTCCTGTGTGAGACTTACAGTTTCCGGAACTCTCTTCCCCTGGTTGTCAGACTTCCTGAGCATAGTGTTGAAATTTTCTCCAGTGTTAAATGTTTAAGGAACTGAGCCACACACCTGATTTCTCCTAAACCTGCTCAGCATTTGAAGAGAAAGAAGATCCTTAGGAAAGAATGTAAATCTTTGGCAAAGGAGTTATGAGTCACTCTGCTCATTCGTGGAGAACACCTGTATGTTTTGCTCTGATTTGAGTTCCTTATCACGTGATTTTAGAAAGCTCTTCTGTGGTATGTGAAGCAGTCCTGACTCTGAGTTGCTTCTACGGTTCTAAGGGATATGGGAAAAGTTGTGAGTTCTGAGCAAAATACACAGGCTGATGAGCGTTCGCATTCCATTATTCTATTAAAAATAGTAAGTTAAACTTTGACAACCTAAACATCTTTAAACGGTTTTTAAGACTTAAAAATAAAACTTGAAGCTTTAAAATTTTTAATGTTGTTATGTGTTCAGTTCTAAGCAGATACGTTGATCTGAACTAAATAAGGTGAGCCTTAGTATACTGCTTGTGAGTATAACTAACTGGCCTCATTCTGAGAATAAAAAAGTGATGTGGTTATTTTACAGGAAGTACTGTAAAGGGCCGTGGTTTGCACAGAGGAAATGCCCACAAAGAAACTAAAATATTCTTAGCGCTTAATAATGCACTTTTGGCTTGAAATAAAAACAAATTGCCGCAGGGAAGTGTTGCTCCTAGGCTACATGTGCAGAATTAACTTGTGATAGACTTCAGTGTAGAAAATGGGAAGCCTTTGTTTTTTATGTGCCTCGCTGACAGTGCGCTGCTAGTTAAGGATTCTACATAAAGACATTATCAACAACAAGGACAGATGGTTGAGGGACGGGGTTTGACTTTGATAGCAGTGTACCAGAAGTCACTCTAGATTTAGGACCCTGTATTTCTGAAGTGAATAGCACCAACATCCCTTCTCACTGGCTCAGAGTCTAAGCCATCGATGGGTAACTATCCTGCTGCTGTTCTTTCCACAGATCATTTATTCTGTTTTAATAGCATTTCTGTATGTAATTGGTTTGTCTTGGCAAATGGACCAATTTGTACTGCTGCAAGCTAGAACAGAAAGTGTGTGTTCTGCCCTCCAGCACTTGTAATTTGTAAAAAGCCGCTCGTTAGAATTCTTAACATGTGCACACCTATATAAATTAGGGCTGAAAGAAGTTTGGGGGATGATGTCATCTAGGCTTGTCATCTTGTAATGGTATCACAGGTGAATTTGTGCTGTCAAGGTCAATCACTTGGGTCAGGAGAAGCATGGCCTATGTCCATATCCCACTTCCTGGACCGAGAATGGAGTATGTTACCTACATGAAGAAAAGGCGTGCGCAAGAGCGCGTGCGTGTGTGTGTGCGTGTGTGTGTGTGTGTGTGTGTGTGTGTGTGCGTGCGTGTGTGTGTGTGAGATGTGTATGCACATCAGAGGGCATTATGTATGCCTTTAGAGGACCAAGAATGTCTTTAGGAATCATCCTGGATTGTTCTACTTTGTCTTTGCCTTGTTCTGAGAATTCTCAGGCTCTGCCTTCCAGGACTGGAAGTGCAGGCTGCCACCATTTCTACCTGATGTCTTACTGGGATCTGGGATCTGAACTCAAATCTTTGTGCTTGCAAGGCAGAAGTTTGACCCCTGAAGCATCTCTCCAGCTTGACAGAAAGGACTTTGAAGATGGAATACAATTAGGAAATTTAAGATTAGAAAATCATCCTGGATTATCTAGGTGCATCCATTGCACAAGATCACATGTATTTAATAGCAGAATATTTATGCTGCCTGTTCAGAGAAAGGCCATACTTTTGACTTGGAAAGTAGAGACAGAGAACCATTAGCCAAAGACTATAGGCTGTCACTGGAAGCTAGAAAAGGACTCCTTCCTGGAGCCTCCAATGCACAGTTTTCTGCTCAGACATCTGAACTGAGTTTACTGAGACCCATTTGAATGTCTGACTCAGAGAGATGGAAGATGATAACCATGAATGGTTTCAACCCAGAGGTTATGGTAGTTTGTTATAGTGATTACAGAAAACTAAAAAAAACATTCCAGGTCCAGAGTTAACCACGTCTGAACCCCAAACTTCCTTCCTTTCTAGCACAGGTCTCTCCACAGAGAAAGTGCCCCTCATATCACTGAACCAGGCACTTTTGAAAGGCTCAGCCTCCACCCCTTTCCTGAGGTGCCACCCAGGACGATACAAAGGGGTCACTGGGGGGAGCCTTTGCTAACTGAAGCATCCAAAGCTAAAGCAGCAGGTGCTACAGAGAACACACCTGGTATAGGCAGCATCTGGTGTTGAATTGTCCAAGTTCTTTCACCAAACAATTGATTCAGGAGTCTCTAGAGAGCCGATTTCTTGAACTAGACTTGACTTATTCCAGAATCTTCAATAATCAGGGCCCTTCTGAGTGATTCTAAAGTTCCGTGTGTCATAAATAAATGTTATATTTACAACTAAGCAAACAAGCAAGCAGACAGCTAGCTCTCTTTCTGAATTTCGATTCTGACTCCCCACAAGGTCTTTTGTAAAACTTATTTGAGTTATTGAGAGAAATATGAGTATCTTAAAATCAATGGTTTAAAAAAATTCCAAGAGTAAATCTGGACAAGGACACATCCTTCAACAAAGCAAATTTCGGGACTTGAGATAAAAGTTGTGTCAGTTCTGATGTGTTGATGTTAGCTTCCTTGAACAGTGCTCAAAAGGATGCTGAGGGTAAGTCCTTTAAGAAGGAAATGCTTACAGATTGTGTCTGATTTGTGTATCTGAGGTAATGCTGATATACTTCCTAGTGCATTCTCACTATGTATCAGTTTGTTACCACTATGAGTCGACCGTTTTTTTTTTTTAACATTTTTTATTATCTCCGCTCATACAAACTTAATAGGTACACAGGTTCCCTCCCTCCCTTCTCCTCCCCCCACCCCTCTGCTCACCCTCCCCTCACCCCTCCTTCCCCACCCCCCCAGTGCCTCCCCTCCCCCAATCCCCAGAGAATCCTTTAATGTGCATGCCTGACTGTCCTCTGGGTCCTCCTCTCCGATGACATACAAGGACCCAGCGGCATTTCCCTGAACACTTTCCTGTGTTCCCCTTAAGCATAGGAACACTATTTTGGCTGTCAATCCCTTGCCTCCAAGGATCTTGGTGCTTTTAGCAAATGCTAGACTTTGTGGGGACAATAGTGTATTGGACATTGCACAGGGCATGCAAAGTCCAATTATAATTGCTTCGGCCCTAACTTGTATGGAGTATCTTGCATATCATTGCTCCTCTCATCCTTGTGCTCTTACAATCTTACCGCCCCCTCTTCCGCAAATTTCCCTGAGCTTCAGGATGGGGAGAGATTAGGCTGGCCTAGTTCTAGGTGGTTGACGGTTGAGTCGACCATTTTTAATCCCCATTTCTTTCTTTCATTTGTGATGTGTGTGTGTATGTGTGTGTGTGTGTGTGTGTGTGTGTGTGTGTGTTGTGCGCCTGTTCCTGTGGAGATCCAAGGGTAGCCTCAGGAATCATCCTGGATTGCTCTACTCCCTTGTTTACTTTGCTCTGTAGATTCCCAGGCTCCTCTTTCCAGTCATAGAACTCAGCCATACCTGCCCAGTACTTTTATGTGGGATGGGGATCTGAACTCGGGTCCTTTTACTTGTAAGGTCTTTGCCTAAGCCCCGAGCCACCTCTCAAGCCCTAATCCCGTTCCTCATGTGTGATGTTTCTGCTGGTTATGAATTCACCTCAGTCAGTTTTACACCTTGGACTTCTCCACAGTGGGTCTAATGGGAAAGACAGTGATGACTTACAAATGTGTAATTTGGGTGGCTTGAAACTCACAATCAGGCAGGAAGCATGGAAGAAGGTTAGGGGAGATGCCAGAAGTAATTGCAGACTGTGCTTTCCCCTCCGTTCCCACAAGTAATGAGCAGCAACTTCATTTGCTCCATGTGGCTTCTTACAGCTGATTTTATTTGCTCACTAGAGTTTTTATTTGAGCCATGTAGATGATTTGGTAGAAAAAAGTAATTAACACTAAAGGTGTATTTAAATGAATATGGTGAGGTTAAAACAAGATGTATATTAAAGATGATTATATGGAGCTGAATATCCCTTTTCTGAAAAACTTGGGACCAGAAATATTTCCAATATAGGATTTTAGAATATGTACACATACATAATGGGGTATTTGAGGAAGGGGACACAGATCCCAAAATAGAATTCATTATTTATTGCCCAAAGGAAGATAGTTCTATGCAATATTTTTTGTACCTCTATTTTAATTTTGACCCATCACTAAAGGTTGGGTGTGGCTTTGTCTACTTGTATCATCTTGCTGTGCTCAAAATGGTACACATTTTTGAGTCATTTTGGATTTTAGATTTTGGTATTAGTTATGTTTTGCTTTTGTATGAAAATCAATTATCATGTTAAGTTTTACATTCCAAATATTCTATGAGATTTAGAGAGAAAGTGGATATGGGAACTAGGAAAGTAATAACACTTAGTACTTAAATAGTAGACTGTTATCTTCATTAAAAATAGAAAGCCAGCATTGTTTTTCACTTATTTCATTTTGTATGTCAGAGTTCAGGAAATCAATTCAAATAATGCAGAAGTGATTTCCAAGGTTTTACCTTGTAACCTCTGCAGCACGGGCTTTCGCAAGAACACTTTAGCTGTAATGAGCAGTTGACCCATCTATTGAGTATCATAAGGCTTAAGTGCCGAAATTGCCCTTGATTTTTGAGCTGGGTTGGATGGAGAGTCATTGTCAGCAGCATGTAGCATCCATCAGCAGCTGTTGACTGGTTGTAGCATGGAAGCACGTTGATGCGCACGCCTTCAGTAACAGTCCTAGGGCAGCTTTCATTTCCTCTGCATGCTGACACTTGCCTTAGTGCACTGAGCTCCATGATGGACTGTATCACCTAAGAGCACCTATTCTTATTACCTATTCTTATTACTGCTATTTGCGTGTGTGGGGGGGGGCTGTGGTTGCATGAAGAGAGCACTTGAGCATGTGCGCCTGTGGAGACCCAAGGGTGACACGGGGAATTGTCTTGGATTTCTCTACCTCCTTTTGTTTTGCTTTGGGTTTCCCAGAAGTTCAGGTCGCCACCATTTCTGCCAAGCTTTTTCTTTTTTTTTACTCAAAAAACTTTATTCATTCATTCATTCATTTATTCATTTACTTATTTGTTTATTGTGTGTGTGTGTGTGTGTGAGAGAGAGAGAGAGAGAGAGAGAGAGAGAGAGAGAGAGAGAGAGAGAAGACACTGTGTGCGTCTCTGTGGAGGACCAAGGGTGATTTAGGGAATCATCCTGGATTGCTTCTACCTCCTTCTTGTTTTTTTTTTTTTTCTGAGATTTCCCAGGTTCCACCCTACCAGGGCCAGAAGTGCAGGGTGCAGCCGGTTCCACCTGGCAGTTTTACAAGGGATCTAGGATCCAAACTCAGGTTCTTCTGCTTGCAAGCAAAGACTAACCCTTGCCCCATCTCTCTAGCCCCTCATTATCTCTATTTACAAATAAAGTCTAAGAGCAGCACACTTTGGATTAAAGAGAAAAACATAAAAATGTGCATTGTAAATTCTAGTTGAAAATACTCATACTTCATACAAGTGAACTCTTAAGTCCTTAAGGACTCCTGAAGAGGTAGATGTTTACTTCTGATGGCCAATGCTGTACTATTAAGAAGACATAGGATGCTCAGCTACTGTGGCCCAGATGACAGAGCTGTAGGAAGTGCATCCTTTCTTTGGACTTACTGATGATAACCGACTGGTGTATATCTCGATATGAATTTACAGTGCTGTGAGACAGTTTTGACAAGTGAGTTGATGGTGGAGATACCATGAGTGTAGAAGGAAGTGTCATCTGTGGCTGGGATGACCAGAGATGAAGCAGCATGTGTCGTGCTAGATGAGCTGTGAGAGGTGTCTGAAGCTTTGTTCAGCAGGCATTTTTGGAAGATTTTTATTTTAGTAGAAAGGAGAGGATTGTGTTGGGACAAAGGCATCCATGTAAAAAAAGTCAAGTGCTTATGGCTATGTGATAGGTTGCGATGTTTCTGTAGGAGAGAAATTTCTCTACGAGAATGAGAATGTGCTAGATTTTTCTCTTATGGATTTGCATATATTTCTTTCTGCTTCAATCTGTTAAGAAGAAAAAAACTGGCATTTTAATTTTTTCCTATTAGAATAATGACCTCCTATTAGAATAATGACTGGGCTTGTAACTTAGTGGTAGAGGGCATGATTGACATGTACAAGGCCTTGATTTCAATTTCCAGCAACACACACACACACACACACACACACACACACACACAGACACCCCAAAATAAATTTATCATCATATTTAATAAAGGACAATTATATCAGTTCTCACTTTTGTTTTCCTCTCCTTTGCTTCCTGTTTCTATCATTCATAGTTTTATTGGAACAAACCCCACAGTGAAGGAAGAAGAACATGAAAGAAAGACCCATTATCAGTAGCAATCAGATCCTACTTACATATCCATTTTAGAATAGCCTGTCTGGGATGTGCAGCTCTGGTCTTTTGCAAATTACCTATCATTAATACGTTAATAGCTCAAGGGACAATAAACATCTTCTGCCAATCTCAGGCTTTTTAGGTCACAAAGTCTTGGTTGCAGTGTGTAAAGCTTCCAGTAGAAAAGTAGCTGTTAAGTACATCAGTGTATGAGCCTGATTTCATTCTAGTAAAACTTTACTTTCAAAGCAGGGGCGGGGTATTTATGGCCTGCTTGTGGTTATTCGCTGACTTTCGTTTTAAAAATACATGTGACCAGCTGATTTTTAAATAGTGGGATTCTTAACTTCCTTAACATCTGCGAGTTCTTCGACTTTCAGAAGTATTACACTTAGTCTCATGTCTTTTTGACACTATTGCTTGTTGTGTCAGGTTACTTACAGTAATTTTTAGTAAAATTCTCCCTGGAGTCTATTACACATATGGTTAGGACTTACCTTTCAGTTATTACTACTGATTATAAGGAAAACATTGGTTTATGGCCAATCCCTTTGGTATTACCCTTTAAAGTTGATTCAGTGCAAATTTTTCTTACCCCTAAATTTTGACAGTTTGACTGAAAATGACACATAGGTAGACTGTATTGCTGCTATGTATGTGGCTCTAAATTGTACTGTATCCAAATACTTTTATTTTGAAAAAATATTTAATTAATAATTTTTCATGTACAAACAAAAGGTGCTGATGACTACGTATGACCATTGCCCCCTCCCCTCCCGTCCTCCTTCCTCTCCTACTATGTATCCTCCTTCTCCCATTCCCACCATGTCCCTCCTACACACTATCTGCAGGGTGTTTTGTTTGGAGTTGTACTTCCTGATGAGGTTTGCCTTATTCAGCTTTGGGTTCTTCTAAGAATCTGGCTGAAAATCACAAGCATTGGCACTGAAGATTTATATGACATCAGCTATTGTGTCCCTGGATACATAAGTGGATAATCATGTGTTAATCGTGTCCTCTTCGTTGTAAAAAGCACTTCGCATGGCTGGCGAGAGAGCCAAGTGGGTAAGACACCTGCTTGCAACCTGAAGACTAAGTTCAGTTCCTGGAAGTCCATTCTCTGGAAGGAAAGAACCGACTTCTGAAAATTTTCCTTTGACCCACATTTGTGTGCTATGGCAGTATGTGCGTATCTTCTTCAAATCAACAAATGAATGAATGAATAAAGCTTTAAAAAAACACTCCATCCTATTTGCCCTTTTAGTTGCCATTTCTTCCCAAGGCAGTTATCATGCAGCACCTCACTTTTATCATGTTCCTTTCACCTCTGAATCTATCGCAACATAGCACCTGTTCTCGTTACTTCGGTGGAAGTGCTTTGATCAGCATCACCCACGACGCACCCGTACTCCCTGCATCAGGATATTTCTGCGCCCTCAGCTTGCCAGCATCAAACGCTGCTTACCGCCCTCCCCCCACCTCTGCTTCTTGAAACCTCCTGCTTTCTCTGTTTCCTGGAGGTGATACTGTCAGTCCTCTGGAGTGTCTTGTGCGGCAGGAATTTGTGTTCCCATAGTTCTGAAGCAAGAAGTCCATAATCAAAGTGTTACCGGGTGGGTTCTAGGGACGGCTGTCTTTCTGTCTGGAGACCTTTGGCTTCTGATGGTCCCCTCACATGGCCTTTCCGCAGGTTCTGGACATGCAAAGAGGGTAGAAGAACTCCAGTTCATAATCCCACGCGCTTCTGGAACTCACCAGCGGGCGCAGGCTGGCCTTGAACTCTCAGGGGTCGTTTTGCTTCTGCTCCTGAGCGCTGGGATCGCAGGGGGGAGTCTCCATTCCCAGCCTGGCTGGCTGCTGCTTCCCAGCTCACTCATCCTACTAGATCAAGGTGTCACCCATAATGACAGAACTTCTATCCATTTCCTACATCTCCTGGTTTTCGTCCTACCTGTTCTTCTGTCTCTTTCCTTGGCCTTTCTTCCTCTGCTTAATCGCTTACATCTGGAGTTTCTTAGGCGTGCTTGTAACTCCTCTCATGCTCAGCGCTGCGTAGCCCACATGGGCAGTCTCCAGCATTCCCATGACTTCACTTCATTAATTCTGTGCTTATTCTCATCAGATTCTCATCTGTAAGCTAAACACTTTCACAGGATTTCAGTGTATTGTGCCTGAAACTTTGCTTTTACTTCCAGGTGTCTCATGGATGTTTTATCCTAAGGCCCCATTCGAGAGAATGATATCATTATCTGATGTTTCTAAAGTCGTAGGCCTGTAACTAAATTGTTATGCCTGATAGTTTTTGTTTTGCTTTTCTGTCAGGTTGATTAGCCTCACACATGCTCAATGAATGTTTTACAGCTGAGCTCTACCCATAGCCCTATTCTTTGTTAAATTATTCTTTTATTGCTTCACACATGAATATGGTGAATTTATGAGTTTCACACCTTAATCCCCAGTCCCAATTTCCTTCTCCTTCCCACTACAATCTTTCTTCTTCCCTGCTGGTCTCTCCCTTATCCTTTTTTTCATAAGTGGCCCACTGCGTTTCATTTGGGTTGCCTTCGATGGCATGTGCCTAAGTACTTTCTGGAGTATGAATCATGTATCAGTGGGTAGACCACTAAGGACAGCATCTCCCCCACTACAACCCTTCAAGGTTGGCTTTCATCAGTCTCTTGGGAAAGTGTGGGGCCACTTGAGTTCTCAGTCCAGTCAGACATTGTCTTCTGGACATGAAAGGGCTCTCATATCCGTGACCACACAGTAACCGTATGTATTTCCATAAGACCTGCACAGGATTTTCCCTGTTGGCAGAACCCTCTTCTTTGTTTCTCAGTATTGCATATGAGGAGCAAATCTTATAGATTCACTAGTCTCACAGATTCATCTTGTATTGTGAAGCTTTCTCCTCAGTTATGCCTTTAGGTACCATCTTGTCACCTGATTCTCTTGGAAAAAATACATAATTTGATTCTGTAGTCTAATCAATCCCTAAGTTTTCATTCCCATTGTCCCTTCTCTTGTATCAACATCTTTTATAATCCCCATATTACTTTCTCATCAAATTGTTGTGACTAAGCAGCTGGAAAACATATTATAGCAAGAACAAGGAAAGAGATTGCAAGCTTCGTTCCTCACCGTATATACACCATCTGGCAATGGTAACCAGTACATACTAGGCATTCAGCAATGTTTCCTGTGGAGTCTGATGCTGGGCGGAAGAGGAAGAGCTTCTATACTTGATGGTTGACGCACTGTGGGGCCACTTATGCCCCAGCAAGTACCCAGGCACTCACCAGTGCAGTGTCCTGGGTGAGCTCCACTAGATCACACAAGCAGAAGAACATGGGTGTGGGAAGATCAGCTGGAAAGAAAAGCCCGAGGGCTGGAATGAGAGGGGAAATGGTGGAGGATAGGAAGGAATGAAAACTGTCAAATTCATTATGTCCGTATGTGATAGTTTCAAGGAATAAGAACATAGGTAAGAAGTAAGAAAACATTTACTGTTGGAGGAGTATTTTTGGTTGTCCATGTTTATCAGTAGTCAGCAGCCAATTTTCTTATTTTGCCTCTTGTCTTCCTCCAGTTCAGTTCCCCAGGGCAGCTAAAGGGATCCTGTGGAGCCAGCCGCCTCTCAGGCTGTGGAAGCCTGGGCTTGGTAGCTTGTCTCTCACTGCTAATGTGTATCCGACCCCTCTCTAGTGTCTGCACCGAGCTTATCTGCATCTACAGCCGCACGCCCAGGCCTCTTCCCTGTCGTGGTCATTTCATGTACCAATCCTCTTCCCAGAACATCTCTGTCCCCGTCCCCACAGCCTCATCCTCGCGAGGCTTCCTCTTTCTGAGGTGCCCTTCTTTACTAGCTCAGCCAGAAGAGTCCATTGTAGACCACACAAAGCCCTGCCTGCAGTAGTTCCCACATTGGCATCTAATGTCTACCACACTTCCTGGTGATTACAGCTTATTTACAAGCCAGGGAATACATGTGCTGTGTACCACTTACTTTTCTCCCGGGGTGCCTGCAAGTACTTGGTCTTCAGTACTTGTTGTCTAAAGATCTAAGGATAGAAGAGATTGTTTTAGAAATTCTGAACTCCAAATGAGCTCTTCTGAGATCTTCGTCCATCGTGAATGTATAGAGAGGAAGTTCTTGGCATTGCATTGCGCCAGAGCCTCCTCCTGAGTCAACAGCTCCTGACACATGCCTTGCAAGGGGCAGTGGAGATACGCTGCTCAAGGCTTGGCTTTGAATGCCCACAGTCATCTAACTCATCAAGACATTTGCATTTTTCTCTCTGCTGTATAGGACACTAAAAAGCTTGCCCCTTATCATAAATTTAAAAAAGAAAGAAAAACAAAGAGGAAAGATCTAGATGGCTAATTTTTCTTCTGAGCATGCGTATTTGATGTAAATTGTGAAAGAGATTGTAAAGAACATGGGGTATGGGAGAAATGAAAGTCAGTTATTTTTGCCTGGCATCCCTGAACCTAAAAAAAGAGGAAAGGGCACTTGTTACAGTAACTGTCATCATAGATTTAACTCAGCAGCCACCACACTTCCACGTTGAGAAAACAGTTCAGAGGAAGTCCTTGGACAGTATATTTTTCTTTTTCAAAGACAATACCGAAAGTACGACAAATTCCCCCACCCTCTTTTTTTCCACTTAATTTTTTTAAAGCAGCATATTTCCATTCTCTTAGAAGTACAATTTTGAGACTGGGGTGCCTATTAAGTTTGTATGAGTGGAAAAAATAAATTAATTAAAAAATTTAAAAAAAAGGAGTACAATTTTGAAATGTCTGTTTTTTCATCACCAATATATAGGAGGTAGCTAACATTTTGTCATATTTGTTTAAGATCATGTTTCCTTTCTTTCCCAGAGAGAAAATGCATTGTATAAACAGGTGACGACTTCCATTTGCCAACCTATGAGAATTTTGCCCATGATCCTTTCTTCTTTTCCTCCCATCTAATGTATATTGACTGTGTATAATATTGAGTTGTAGAATGAATATATGTCATTCTCTGTGATAGAAAGATTAAGAAATAGTTCCTGATGTTAAGAAGTTGAGAGTAATATATTTTTGAAAGAGAAAAAGAAACTATTAAAAACAAAAGAATTGGTTGCTGTGAGGCAAGATATTTTGCTATTTCATCTGGAGAAAAGATTAGAAAAGGTCATCTCCCCTTCAAACTTGAGTTTAAAAGCACAGATAGCCAATATTCAAGAAAAATGCCCATAGTTGTTTGTGGCAGTTTTAGCATCATAAAATTTAAGGGAACATAAATGAAACAATCAAAAAATATGTAAGAAAACTAATGGAGCAAAATCCCATATATATTTTAGCTACAAGGATGTCTGTAGATATAGCTACAAGGCTAGGGAGTAGGGCACTTGAGCAGAGACTGGTGGTATAGTATTCTGTGTGTGTGTGTGTGTGTGTGTGTGTGTGTGTGTGTGTGTGTGTGTGTGTACACATGTGGAGGCCAAAGATCAAGCTCGTGTGCTGCTCCTCAAGAGCCACCTACCTTGTTTTGAGACAGGCTCTTTCACTGGGATCTGGGATTCTCTGATTAGCGTAGGCTGGCTAGCTGGCAAGCCCCTGGTATCTGCCTTTCTCTGCCTTACCCAGTGCCGGGATGCTAATGCATGTCACTGTGCCCATCTTTTTACATGGGGACAGGGGATAGAGTTCAGGTCCTTGTGCTTATGCTATGAATGCTTTACTGACCAAGCTATCTCCCCAACTTTTTCCTGATAAAGGTACCAATAGGGGAGTGTCAGTTAGAAGAGAATCAAGAGAATGTCTTTGGCTTATACCTCTGTGATATTGTCATATATGTTTATTCCTTGTATATGTAGTCATGAGCATTATTTATGAAATGGGAAAATGAAAGCATTGTGTATACACAGATATATACATTATTATTATTATATAAGTGTATTTTAGAGTAAATGAGATAATCCACTGCTTTCATTTTAATATTACATTTAGGATTAATCCCTGCTGCTGTATATGTTCCTATTTTAGCTATTTTAGATAACAGAACCATATAATAATTGCAGTTTCTTTAGTCTGTTTTCCTTTCTCCTTCCCTTTCTTCTCCCCTTTCTTCTGGAACTTGGATCTGTGTCTCAGGTTGTCACTGCTAAAAGCATGATCAGCTTTTCATAGTAAAGCACCCGGGATGTGCTTCTTCCGCACTTGCAGGAGATTTTCCCTGGGAGAATGCAGCTGCTTCTAGATGGATCCTGATGGCTTGGTGCCAGGCCCTGGATGTCACTACATGAGTGGGGGGCAGTCTTTCCTTGAGAGCTGTGCTTTGGGGCGCTCAGTCTATGGCCTGGCTGTCAGGTCACCTTCAACCACAAGGCACATAGGCACCTGCCTAGCTTCCCTCGCCCCTGAACTTGGCCCAGTTGGGAACCAGATCACACTAGTTAACATGGTTGTGAGTCCGCATGCTTTATTTAGTAACAGGAGTGCCCTGGTATCTTTCCTGGATTGAATGTATGTGTTATCCAGAGCCCAAGATCTTTTGTCCGAGTTGCCAGAGGAAGCTGTGTCTTTTTCCTCTCTCAGGGTCATTTGATAATAGATGAGCTTTCCCCCTTTTTCTTCTTTTTAATCTATTTACAGTTTGATCTTATAATAGCTACAGATGTATTTCTATGATTCACCTGACAGATGTCCTACCTGATTGTCAATGTCCTCTTATGATCTGACAGCTTCTCAAGAAATACTATGGATAATGATGCTATTCTTTCAAATGCGGGCTTAGGAAGAAGCGTTTACAAGGCTCTTACAATTAAGGGTTCCATTTCAGGGATGATAAATTGAGGTCATGTGACACACAAGTGGACCAACTTAAAAAGAGCTGCAATGAATCCTAGAGGAAGTTCTGTGCCTTTCTTGGCCCAGCCTGGGGTACTTGATGGTCTGGATATAATGCTCATCCAGCATCATGTCTTACTGATCTGCTCACTTCTGTACAACTCTGCATGCGATGCTGCCTCCTGGCTCTTTATGTTTAGCACACATATTGCCTTTTCTGCAAAGGTCCCCACTGCCATGAGCAGGAGTTTTGCCTCCCTTGAGATCTCACCATGATGCTTTCAGTCTTCTAGCAGTGCTGCTTCTAGGGTGTGTACCATTTGCACCCTGTTGAATATTACAGTGAGGGTTCTGTGAGGGTTTATTGGAAGGACCCCTTAGCATCTCCTGGAAGCTTTCACATCTTTGGGGATTCGAAGGTTATCATGGGAGGAACATTGGCTGGATGAAAGGTGACACTTCCGTCTCTGGATATGTGGCTATTGTATTCATCAGAAGACCAGGCCCAGGCCCAGGCGAAAGCCAGGGTTGTGGCTTGTTCTGTGATGCTTCCAGGATCAGTAACAACTAGCTGATGTACGGATGATGAACTGTGTGATTGGTGGGTTTTCCCGGAACCTCTCCATTCCATTTTGTTCATTTAGAACATTGAAGGGTTTGAATACATACATTTTTAGATTTCTACTAGCTATAAAAGGCTCATGTTCTTCTCTCTGTTGGATATTTCTGTACTTTCCAAATTGTCTATAATGAGGACACATTACCTTAACAACGTGAGCTGCCAGCTTTAAGTTCTCATGACTCACATAGCAAGCAAAAGGAAATGAGCTAAAAGAAAAGCATTAAGCCTAGGTACCGAAGACCACCTAGAGTTAGCCCATCTGGTGCTTGAAGGAAGCTTGTTAGTGGCTCATTTGGCAATGCCAGGTTTGCATAATCTCAGAGGAGATGGGGTGGTCACAAGTGGACCAAACTGGGACTATGTAAGGCTGCATATGGCTATTAGTCATCTATAGCAAGAACAACACTTATGAATTGAGCAGCAAAATATGTATATTTGCACTAACTGAAGACTTCTCCATCAACCACCTTGTTTAATCTTCCGAACTACTCTGTGGGATCAGCTTGGCTATGGAAATGTTACCTGTGAGATTACGCTCAGGTATGTGTATGTTCTTTTTGTTTATAGCATCACATTGCTCTGTTAGGCAATGAAATAAATGCCTGTGGTTACCTACAGAAAAGACCTGGGGTTTAGAGACACCAGTTTCTAAATTCTTTGTTGTCTTAACAAATAGTACACTGATTATGACAGATAGCAATTAAATTTCATCCTAAATATCCCATCGACATAAGTATTTTGTTGAGGTTTCACAAATTGTTCTCATTAGTGTCTCTTAGGAATCTAGATTTTATTATAAGTCACAAGGAGCGGCTGGCTGATGCACATAGACAGAAGTCAGGTGCAGCGCAGTGAATCACTCATTCAGTCTGCACTTAGAAAGGGAAACCAGAAACTGTATTTTTGGTGACTCATGGAATTTGTCTGGTCATGTGAGTGGCCAGGGTCAGTGTCATCATATAGGTGGTTGCTCTGCAGTCCCGTCACTGCTCTGCAGCTCTGACCCAGACGCTGACCCACTTAAGCTGTGAGTGATGCGAAGTTGTACTTTGTGGTGGGAGGTGGGCTTTCTCACCTAAGAGAGGTATTCTTCACACCCAGGAAGGAGATGAAGACACCCAGTAGCAAGGGAATGGCAGATTTCCTGCTTTTCACACTTGTGTTTCTTTGCCTGATGGTTGTGGCAGCATTATGTTTTCCTTCTATCCTCTTGGATGTGTTTATCATTTTGTTCAGTCTTGAGTATTTTTCTAGTATCTTCTGTAGACCTGGTTTAGGTATTTTTCTAGTGTCTTCTGTAGACCTGGTCTAGTAGTCATGTAAGTTTTAAGTTTATTTTTGGCATGGGAAGTTTTTCTTTTGCTTTCAAGTCATGGCTGATAATTTAGCTGGATATAGCAGCTTGGATTGGCATATGTGATCATTCATGACTTGAAGTATGTCTGTCCAAGTTCTTTGGATTTTTACCGTTTCCTTGAAAAGTCAGCTGTTACTCTGATAGGCTTGCCTTTAAAGATGACTTGGATTTTTCTTTCAGTTCTTAAAACTTTATCGTTATTGTGTATCTGCAATGTTTTCACTATTATTTGCACAGGTATTTCTATTTTGGTCATATCTAATTGGTATAGAATATGCATATTTCACTCGCATGGGGATCTTTCTTTAGGTGTGGAAAGTTCTCTTTTATGATGCCATGGAAAATATGCTCTGGACTGTTTTCTTGGGTTTCTTGTTCTGAAATTCTATGAATGCACAGGTGTGGCTTCTTCATGTTCCACAGCTCTTAAATATTCATTTCATGTGATTTTTAAACTTCACAGCTTTTTTAAGTGAATGATCTTCTTCTGTCATTTTATCTTCCAGTTCTGATATTTCTGATATTTTTATCTTCTGATTTCTCTGTTTTGTTGTTGAGACTTTCTGAGTTTTCAGTTGTACTTAGTTTGGTTTTTATTTCAAGTTTAACTTTGGCTTGGGATTTTTTTTTCAGCAGTTCTATGCTTATTTTTGACTCCTTCATTGTCTTTCTCATGTCATTTAGCTGCTTATTATTTTCCTGTTCTATTTGCACGTGTATTCATTCATCTAATGTCAGAATTCTCATTTCTTTTGTAGTTCTTCTTGCATTTTTTCCATCATATTAATAACAGACCTTTGGAGCTCATTATCTTGATTACTTTCTTGGCTAATTATTTTCTTGGCTAATATCTAAGAAATTATTTTGGTTGGAATCTATCATTATAGGTTTTTTTGAAGGAGATAACTGGTTTTGGTGTATTTTGTGGCTTTAAAATGCGACTTGGACATCTTGTGTTAGGTCTTTGGTTGGTTTCTTTAGCATGTGTTTCTGACTCTTGAGTCGGTTGGGCTTGCATGATATTGACAATTGTTGCAGCGGCTTCCATGGGTTTGGATGGGATGGTGGTGTTTAAAGCTTGGTCTAGGGTTACTTTGTACTTTTTTGTGGGCATAGTCTCTGAAGTGCATTTGAAGTGTGTAAATCCAATCCTGATTTGGCGGTGAAAGGGTTTATCACCCATTTTTAGCTAAGAAATTTAAGATTGGTAGACAGGTATGGTGGGCGAAGTTTGACTAAGTATCAGAATAGTTTCAATGATAGTGTGGGTATAATAGTTAGGATTGGGGGGTGGTTAGAGCTGAGGGAGAACTGACAGCTTTTAGAGTTTACTGGAGATATGTGAGGGTGAAAGACTGAGTCAGTAATGGTGGGTGTCCTGGGAGTGGGAGGTTGGGTGATAAAGCTGTCCTGCTTGAATGGTGTGATTTTTGGGGTTCCCAGGTTGGATAAGGTTGTTAGAAGCCTTAGGTTTCTGTGATGTCTAGAGGATTCCTGGAGTTTTTAATAATTGAAGGTGAGTAGTACCGAAGCCTGCTAAAGACTGCTGGACACAGCCTGCCTGCTCAAACAGCGAGGGACAGCAGGGGCCACCAGGCACCGTGAGAAGAGAGGTGGCCTCAGACAGTGTTAGTGTTTTTAATTTTAACGTGTTGCATGAAACAAACTGAATATGGCAGTGGCTGACCTGTTCCTCGAGCTTCTGAGTTCTATGTACAGTATTATGTTTATTCAATTAATGCTACTCATTGTCTTTCTCTACTCTTTCTCTTTAGACATCATATATGATGAAGAAAATACTGTCGATGAAGCTTTCACACAGTAAACACACATAGGTCATACAGAGGAGATAGCAGGCTATTTTTCTTAATTTTTTTCCTTATATCTGTAATGGCATTTTACACTTTATATGTTTTTAGAGACATCAGTCAGTTAGGCCTATTTCTCATTTTGCATGGATACTGTCTGTCTGTGTATAAGAATGTCACTTCAGATGGCAGCATTGATAAAATTATTATTTCATGCATTTGGTTTTGGGCCAGGTAACTTTTTGTAAAGCAGACTATGTATCTGTATCTCCTCCTTATCTTTTATCTGTGATAGCATTTTAATAGTGCTTATAAAACTTAATCTTATTAGAAAATGTGATTTTTAAAATTTTTGTGCTTTTGTAATATAACCTCCTCTTAGACTTGACTTTTAAAAGGAGATACACCATGATTGATTTGTGTACTTCTTAAAAAGAACTGTATGTGCAGAACTTCACTGTTAAGAAGTGAAGCACCTTAAAGTATAAAGAGTTTAAGTATCTAGTCCATGAGTTATTAGGACATAGAAACCACTACTAGAAGTGAAAGGGCTCTTTTTGAAAGATATCAATTCATCCTGTGTTCATGAGCTTACTGGCCTTTGTGATGTTCATATATGCCTTTCCATGCTTCTTTGTGGTTATTAATAGTTTTCATATTGATTTGTAACCCTTATTTAGATGTTAAAAGCATTTTCTCTTTGCCAGTACTATATTTACTTTTGGGTTTGATTATTTTGTGGTACAGAAATACTTTCATGAATTCTACTGTACTGAGATGGTCCATTGCAACTTCTCCCCATCTGAGATAATTTCCATCATATGACAAAATTTTGAAAAATATTCGAACTGGAATTTTTTAACATAAAAGTTTTGCTAAACCCAACTCTGAGGTTTTAGTGTTGATGTCTATGCAGATAGTCTATTTGGCTTTTCTGTGTGGTTTTCCCCTAAATACCTCCCTGTTGCACATGAAATGTCAATCTACCTCTTCACTTGTGCAAATGCTGGTTCATGCCAACCTGTTCAGATCTGAGTGACAGGCTCTCTGTTCCTTTGCCAAGGTCATCCACGACCAACGAGATAAGATGGGTCTTGGGGACATGGCCAAGTAACTGATTCAGGGCTCTCTTCAGGAGATTATTTTTTCACACTGGAATGAGCTCTAAAATTACAGTGGCAATGAAAGAATTACTTCACTTAAATTTCTTTCATCTTCTTTTGTGCCCTTTTCAGCACCTTAGACAAAAACTAAACTGTTTGGTCAAGATTGATTCGTGAGTAAGGCACTTCGCTTCTAAAAGAACTGTGCCTAGGTTCATTCCTGGAACGAGAGGCCTTTGGGATCTTCTGATCTATTTCTGGGTCTCTGATCGCGCTTTGAATCCTTATGTCTTTCTTTCTTCATTCTCTAATTCGTTTCCTTTGCTGTCTCGGTGGCTGTCCAAGCAGCCTTTCCCCTACCATCCAACCTCTCGTACATCTGGGCTGCCCTCTCTCCTCGCCCAGTCCCTGCTGTCCATCTTACTTCCCTCAGTGGGATGATCTCAAGTCACCAGCATGAACGGGAAAAATGTATTTAGGAGCCATGTTGTAACAGCATGATCTATTCAGCGGTTATGTTTAGAGAGAAGAATAAGGTTGCGCAATTGAATTACTGAGGGGAAAACTAGCCCTTAGATGTAGTAACTGAAAAGTCTAACTCTTACAAAAATACATTTTAGTCTTGTTATGCAAATATAATGACAGCTATTTTCAAAAGAGAACACATGATATTTATGAATTTTTTTGTATATATGTGCGTGTTCATGTTTGTGTACATGCATGTACATGGAGGCCAGAGAATATAACTTCAGGTGTCATTCTTTGGGAACCACCCACCATCTATGCATGTATGTATGTATGTATGTATGTATGTATGTATGTATCTACCTATTTATCTATCTGTCATCTATCTATCATCTATCCATCCATCCTTTCTACTGGTCTGGGACTTTCAAAACACCCTAAGTTGGCTGGAAAGTGAAACCCAGGGTTTCAACAGTCTCTGGCTTCCCAGCACAGGGTTCGAAAGCGTGTACAACATGCCCAGATGTGTTCTGCATGGGGTTCTGTGGAATGAACTCAGGTCGTCAGTCTTGTAGGGCTGACACTTCACCAGCTAAGTCTTCTCCCAGCACGGCTTTATGAGTTTTCATGAAGGAATAACCACAGTGTCTTGTTTCTTACTAACTATAAACCTGTCACAGATAGATCACAAAATCACAAAAACGATTACAGGTAAAAATAGATGCCGTGGAATTTAAAGTGTGACTTTGGAGACTGAGCTGCTTCATTCCTTGGGAAAGACCTTCGTTTTCTTTGGACTCTGAGAAGAAAGTGTGTGGCCTCTGGTGGTCCTGCCTCTGTATTCGTCTCTGTCCCACCCCTCTCTGATGTATGATGGGACGCATGGATCCTCCAATAAGGCGAAGATGCTTGAGTGACGCCTGCTGCTGTCTGGTGACTGGGGTAGCAGCAGAGGCTGGGACTTGGTTTTGGGGTGAGGCTCATGGCTGTGGTTGGAGTGCTTGTGTTTTCTTTCCGCCCTATTATTAGAAACTTAACGGAAGTTTCATTAACCTTTCCTTTAGTGAGCGAATATTCAAAGGGGACAAGATGTTTATGCTGTTTATTAAAAAAAAAAAAGCAAAGACTTGTAGAAACACTGTATGATTGGGAGTGTGTTTCCTTTGCCAAATTCTAGAAGGAATAAACTATGCTGTGATTTGACTGTATTAAAACCTTTTTCTAACAGAGTTTAAGGACTATAGATTGCTAAGTGTTTACAAATGATTGTCTTTGTCCCTCCTGTACAGAACTCAAAAGATGTCTTGTAGGTTTGTTCTCTTCGTCCTGAATGTGATGTTTGGGCCATATGGGAAGGAATGACAGTCTGTGCTAAAGTTTGGTATTCAGATGTGGCATTTTTCACTTTCCTTATCTGGGCAAAATAGCTGATGGAGACAATACAGGGGAAGAAAGAAAAGAAATATTTTTATTCACAGTTCTGTGTCAGGGGAAGTTTGACAGAGTTCCTGGCAGTGGATGTGCCCCCCCTCCCCCCACATCCAGGCCGGGACGTGTCAGGCAGCTTGTTCACATCTTGTTGCTGAGCTTTAACTTCCAAAGTTCAGGCCCTAATGATCCGCGTTCTCCAGCCATGGCCACTTCCCCAGGGTTCCAAACCCTCTCGTGTGTTTAAACACGTGAATCTATAGGGAATACACTACATAGTGCGTAATTAATATTAAAGGAACTGCATCGTGATCCAGAAATACATTGTCATTGCAGTAATTGGACCTGTTAGTACCTTTGTCAAATGACTCTTTTGCTACCCTTTGAGAAAGTTTAAATATTTTCTCCCCTGTTTTAATGCACTTTGTATTTTCCTGATTCTTTCCCCTGAGTTGTGAGTTCTTTGGCTATAGCTACATTCTACTTTTCTTAAAAGATGTATGGCAGGATCTTGAAGTTATAAATTCTCATAAAATATCTGCAGTATTACTTGATCATACATTAGAGGCATTTCAAGGACCCAAGGGTGCAGATGATGACTGCACCACGCGAAAAATGCCACCGAGGACCAAGACCTTGCGGCTGACACTGGGATGCTCGCTTTTCTCTGGAAATGTGATCGATCTGCCTCCCTCCCTCCCCCCTCCCTTCCTTCCTCCCTCCCTCCCTCCTCCCTTCCCTCTCCTCCTCCCTCCCTCCCTGCCTTTTTCCCATTCTCCCATCTTCCCTTCCTCCCTTCCATCCTCCTTCCCTCCCTTCCATCCTCCCTTCCTCCCTACCATCCTCCTTCCCTTCCTTTCCATCCTCCTTCCTTCCCTCATCTTTCTTTCTTCTTCTTCCTCCCTCCCTCCCTCCCTCTCTCTTTCTTTCTCCTTCCTTCCTTCCTCCCCCCTTCCTCTTTCCTCCCTCCCTCCCCCCTCTTTCTTTCTCTTTCTTTCTTTCTTTCTTTCTTTCTTTCTTTCTTTCTTTCTTTCTTTCTTTCTTTCTTTCTTTCTTTCTTTCTTTCTTCTTTCTTTCTTTTCGTCTTTTCTTTCTTTCTCTTTTCTTTCTTTCGTTTCTTTTTCTTCTTCTTTCTTTTCTCTTTCTTTTCTTTCTTTTCTTTTCTTTCTTTCTTTCTTTCTTTCTTCTTTCTTCTTTTCTTTTCTTTCTTGCTTCTTTTCTTTCTTTTCTTTCTTTCTTTTCTTTCTTTCTTTCTTTCTTTTTTCGTTCTTTCTTTCTTCTTTCTTCTTTCTTTCTTGTTTCTCTGTTCCTTTCTTTCTTTCTTCTCTTTCTTTTCTTTCTTTTTCTTTCTTTCTTTCTTTCTTTCTTCTTTTTCTTTCTTTCTCTTTCTTTCTTTCTTTCTTTTCTGTTTCTTTCTTTCTTTCTTTCTTTCTTTGTCTTTCTTTCCTTTCCTTTCTTCTTTCTTTCTTGTCTTATCTTTCTTTCTTTCTGTCTTGTCGTTCTTTCTTTCTGTTCTTTCTTTCTTTTTTTTCGTTCTTTTCTGCTTTTCTTCTTCTTTTCTTCTTTTTTTCTTTTCTTTCTTCTTTCTTCTCTTCGTTCTTTCTTTTCTTTTCTTTTCTTTTCTTCTTTCTTTCTTTCTTCTTTCTTCTTTTCTTTCTTTCTTTTTCGTTCTTCCTTTCGTCTTCTTTCTTTTCTTTCCTTTTTCTTTCTCCTTTTCTTTCTTTTCGTCTTTCTGGTTCTTGCTTATTTCCTTCTTGCTTTCTGTTCTTTCTTCTTTCTTTTTCTTCTTTTTCTTTTTTTCTGTCGTTTCTTTCTTTCTTCGTTTCTTTGTCTTCTTTCGTTCGTTCTTTCTTTTCTTTTCTCTGTCTTTCTTTCTTTTTCTTTCTTTCTTTCTGCTTTCTTGTCTTTCTTTCATTGTCTTTCTTTCCTTTCTCCTTGTTCTTTCTTTCTTCTTTTGTTTCTTCTTTCTTTCTTTCGTTGTCTTTTTCTCTTTCTTTTATTTCTTTCTTTCTTTCTTTCTTTCCTTTCTTCTTTTTCTTTCGTATTACTTTCTCTTTGTTCTTTCTTTCTTTCTTGGTTCGTTTTCTTTTTCGGCTTTCTTCTTTTTCTTTTTCTTTCTTCCTTTTTCTTTCCTTGTTCTTTTCTTTTCGTTTTCTTTCTTTCTTTCTATTCTTTTCTTGTTCTTTCTTCTTTCCTCTTTTCTTTTCGTTGTCTGTCGTTGCTTCTTTCGTCTTTTCTTTTTCTTTTCTTGCTTTTTCTTGCTTCTTTCCTTTCTCTTTCTTTCTGTTTCTGTCTTTCTTTCTACTTTTCTTTCTTTCTTTCATTTCTCTTCTTCGATCTTTCTTCTTTCTTATCTTTTTTCTTTCTTCTTTTCTTTCTTATTTTCTTTTTCTTTCTTCTTTCTTTCTTTTTCTTTCTTCTTGTTCTTTCGTTTCTTTCTTGTTCTTTCTTTTTCTTTTCGTTTTTCGTCTTTCGTGTCTTACTTTCATTCTTCTTGCTTTCTTTCTTTCTTTCTTTCTCTGTCTTTTTACTTTTCTTCTTTCTTTCCTTTCTTTTTCTTTCTTTCCTTTTCTTTTCGTCTTTTCTTTTCTTTCTATTTTCCTTTCCTTTCTTTATTTCTTTCTTTTCTTCTTTTCTTTCTTTCTTTCTTTTCTCCCTGCTTCGCTCTTCGTCTTCTTTTCTCGTTCTTCTGTTTCTCTTCTTCGTTCTTATTCTTATTCTTTTCTTTTCTTTCTTTCTTTTCTTTTCGGTCAATATTCTTCTTTCTTCTTTCTCTGCTTTTCCTTCTCTTTTCTTCTTATCTTGCTTTCTTTTGTTCTTTTCTTCTTCTTTCCTTTCGTGCTTCTTTCGTTCTTCTTACTTTCTGTCTTTTTCTCTCTTTTCGTTTTTTCTTTCTTCTTTCTTTCTTCTTTCTTTCCGTCGTTTTTCTTTTCTTCCTTTTCTTCTCTTTCTTTCTTCTTTTTCTTCTTTCTTTCTTCTTTTCCTCGTTTCTTTCTGTTCATTCTTTCTTTCTCTTTTCTGTCTTCTCATTTCTTTCTGTCTTTTCTTTCTTTTTCTTTCATCTTTCTTTCTTCTTTTCCTTTCTCTCTTCTTTCCTTCTTGTCGTTCTCTATTCTTTTTTCTGTCCTTTTCTTTCTTAGTTGCTTTCTTTCTTTCTTCTTTCTTTTTCTTTCTTTCTTTCTTCTTTTTCTTTCTTTCTTTCCTTCTTCTCTTTCTCTTTCGTTCTTTTCTTCTTTTCTCTTATTTCTTCTTTCTTTCTTTCTTTCTTTTCTTTACTTTCTTTCTTTCTTTCTTTTCTTCTTTCTCTTTGTCTTTATCTTTCTTTCTTTCTCTTTTTTCTTTCTTTTCTTGTTTGTTACAGTGTCTTTGTCTGTTCGTCTTCCTTTTCTTCTGTCTTGTCTTTCCTTTCTTTCCTTGCTCGTTCTTTCGTTCTTTCTTTTCTTTCTTTCGTTCTGTCGTTCTTTCTACTTTCTGTTCTTGTGTCTTTCTTTCTTTCTTTTCGCTTCTTCTTCTTTCGTTCTTCCGTTCTTTCTTTCTTT